>JAJQKJ010002321.1:0-89205 GCA_029574335.1 Rana kukunoris
AGGGGGCTGCTGCACTCAGAAGGTTTTGCATAGAATACATACCTTCTGCCTTTACAACCACGTATTAGCCAAATGCTAGGTAATATTTCGGGTCCGAATTTCGGGTATTTTGGTTATCGTTTTAACAAATGAAAACGAACGCACAGAATACGAAATCTGAAAGATCCGACATAAAAAATCTTTATTTTCATTTTCATTGCTACAACAGTTCGATATAGATAGGAGATTCGACATGATGCTGACAATAGCATTCTGTGTCTAATGTGCCTAACCTTAACTCTATTAGTCCAAAATTATTCTACATAGAGAGGAAAGATTCGACATTATAGAGACAGTGTTGTGGTAGACCATTTGACATGAATGATGAAAATTCAATGAAGCAGCGAAAAACATATAAACGACAAATCTGTCATTGACAAATCCATCATTAGAATTCTACTATAGCTTGTATGCGGAACATTCGACCGGAAATGTATGATCGCGGTTGTCGTACAGGTTAGCTGCTCCGTCGAATCTTCTTAGAAAATTCCACAGACACCATAAGCCTTCAATGACAGATTTAACCTTAATCAATTTGGATTTTCAGACTAATACATTTTTTAAAACGAAGCAAAATAAATAAAAACAAATTTTGGGAGTAACTAAATGTGCTGCATTTGCAAGATGCCTTTGGGGTTCCTTAAACAATTGATTGGAACTGGAGTGTGAGGCCGCGTACACACGATCAGTCCACATCTGATGAGAGTGGTTTGAAGGACCGTTTTCATCAGTTCACCGATGAAGCTGACTGATGGACTGATGTGCCTACACACCATCAGTTAATTAACCGATCGTGTTAGAACGCGGTGACGTAAAACACAACGACGTGCTGAAGAAAATGAAGTTCAATGCTTCCAAGCATGCGTCGACTTGATTCTAAGCATGCATGGATTTTTAAAACCGATGCTTTTGCATACTAAACGATCGGTTTTTGACCTATTGGTTACATTTTAAAGCAAGCCCTCTGTTTTTTGACCGAAGGATAACGGACCGTGGGGCCTACACACGATCGTTTTGGACCGATGGAAACCGAACCTCAGTCCATTTTCATCGGTTTGAACCGATCGTGTGTACGCGGCCTGACTGGCAAGGGCATGGTCAGTGTGGGAAACGTGCATGAAAAGTGCCTTTTCCACATTGTAAACGGGTTTCTAAAAATCTAAAGACTGGATAAAAAAGAATCCCTTACAGGTTAGAACAGCTCCTACAGTATGTGTGGATTTCCTCTGTGCGTTTAGTAATTTGGCTGAAGTAAAAAAACTAAATAAATACCACAATAGTGATGGGGAGGGGTATGTACAAGATTGCAATTACTGCATACCCTGTACCAAATAGCTATTACACACTATGCCATTTCATTTAGCACAGCTCCATTTCATTAATTACACATAATTATGTGTGTAGCTATTTTACCCTCCATTTTAATTATGGTTGCGGCTTACAATCAAAATGACACCCTTTAATATCATTTTAGTTTACTGTAGAATCGTTTCCTATTTGTGCCTTGAATTAAGTGTATTTGAAAGTAAAAAAACAAAATAAATAAATATATCAATACATTAAGGTTAATAAGATAAATAGGAACAGAGAATAAAGCTGAATATGCAAAATGTATTTATTTTTTTGCCAACTACCGTACGTCCAAGAGTCTGTAAGTGTCTACAGGTCATCAGAACAGAATGGGCTTGATTAAAGAACTCTGCTCATTATAGCAAACCAGGAAGATAATTGTAAATGCGGAACCCCTATGAGTTCAGGGTCACATGCTGCATACTATAGCTTATAAATATATACTGTCATTAAGCATTCAAGGAGTTTAACTTTACAAAAATATAGTATATTCTAGAAAATATGTCCTAGCATGCTTTATGTAATTTTAATTCTGCATGGAAAGACCATTCATAAAAATTATAGTAGCCCAAGTAAAGAGATGACATAGGTACTCTTGTTAGCATGATGACATCCTGAGGTTTATTTACTAAAAATGTAGAGGATAATAATTCAGCAAAGGGTATGTTCATTGTTTTAATAACTGTAAGTGAATAAGATGAAACTGAGGTCACTTTGAATACCTGCTCATGTTCTAGCAAAAATCAACTTTTTCAATGACTCGTGATTTCTGTACAGGTCCACTTGATTCACAAACGCAATGTGAACAGCCACTTATACTTTAGTAAATCAAACCCAATGACTAAAACAATTGTGTTAAATAAATGATTAAATAAATTAAGGTTGTTCACTTGCAAAGTGAATATTTAGTAAATATGATGAAACTGTGTTCACTTTCAATTGATTAGTAACATGTAAATAATCCTCCTTTTTTAATACTATCATTCCTTTTGCAAAGTGAACATGACACTTTTCAGAGTAAACATCACCTTTGCTTAGTGAACAGCCATTATGCTTTAGTAAATAAACCCCAATGCTTTGACAGACATCATGGTAGTCTTACTCTCATTCATTAATAGCATAGAGAGCTTCCAATAGCAATACCAATAGAGGCTACCAATACCAATAGAGGCCAACATGTCTGTGGGTGTGCTGTGGCTCTCTCACCCTCTCTCTCGTGCTGTTGGTTCATCATAGGGTGGCTGGCTGCTGTGTGCCAAGGTGCCAGCCCTGCACGGTGACCCACCCGGGCCCTTCGGTGGGTGGGTCACTGTGGGTGGCTGGCTGGCACCCTGGTCCTGCTGTGGGTGGATCACCAACTGTGGGTGGCTGGCTGGCACCCTGGTAATGCTGTGGCTGGTTGGTGTGACCTCTCCTCTTCCACCATTATGGGCACTGACACTGTTTGCTGAGGCGAGGGAGGGACTCAGAGGGAGGCAGCAGTTTTCCCTCATTGACTAGACCCAGAGTTCCAGCAGGTGGCAGGCTCCCTTTCGTCGGCCAAGGTGCCTGACCAGTCAGTCCGCCCTTGCATGTAATATTTACAATACCTTATGGAAAAAATCTAATAAAACTTCTAAAATGTAAAATGTTCAAAGTGCTTTACCTATGTGAATATTCGAGTGCCTTATCTATGGCAACCGTAGATGCCTGTTGACCAATATAGGAAGACACAAGGAAGACTAATACAAATCTGCTTCATTATTATTATTGCTGTTATTATTAATTATTAATATTTTACTGTTAGTTTTATTGAACTGAAATGATGAAAAGGCAGAGAATAACATGCGTTCCAGTTGCAGTATTGGAGTATTGTCAGCAAGCTCTTTTCAGTACTAGTATCCGGCAGAGGATCCTTAGAACTAACATGATAATAGGATTATGCATTTTTAAAGTATATTTTAACATGCTTGACATGGATAGGTTTGCTTATTAGGAGAATGGTGAGTTTTTCGGCTATGTTAAAGACTCTGACTGACAGGCCACTTGAGACATAGCAAGAAAACATATGAAGAGCAAACTGGGCTATCACAAGTCATTGTTTCTTTTAAACATTCAACATTCTAGTGGATCATGACTCATGATTTAAATAAAACTTATGTTGGTAATGTGTTAGGTAGTTGCCCTTTCTTGTTGTTCCCTTACACTACATACAGTAGCTAATGGTGGATCTAAAGAAAATTGTATAATCTGGACTGTACATAAAGTGGGTAGAAATAACACAAGAGGTGGTATACTAATGAGGGAGATGTGGTCCAGACAGGTGATCGCACCCTCTTCTGTGATGCAGCACCAAAGTGCATAGAAATGCTGTAACATAACAAGAAAGAAATACAAATACCCCTTTTTTTTTTACTTCAAGTCAGTGATGACAAGCAAAATGCCAATTAAATGATTGTACAAGGAGAAGTAACATTTTAACTTATAATCCATTATTATTTTTTGTTCCACAGGTACTTTACTTGAGAAAAAAAATGTGGATACATGGGCCCAAAGGCCTGAGAATGAATACAAGTGCAGTAACCAACAGTATTATCCATTTTTAACCACTTGCTTAATGGGCACATATACCCCCTTCCTGCCCAGGCGAAATTTCAGCTTTCAGCACTGCGTCCTTTAAATTAAAATTGTGCGGTCGTGCGACGTGTCTTACAAACAAAATTGACGTCCTTTTTTTTCCCCACAAATAGAGCTTTCTTTTGACATTTTTTTTTTTTTTTTACTAGTAATACGGCGATCTGCGAATTTTGTCAGGACTGCGATATTGCGACGGACACATCGGACACTTTTGACACATTTTTGGGACCATTCACATTTATACAGCGATCAGTGCTATAAAAACGCACTAATAACTGTATAAATGTGACTGGCAGTGAAGGGGTTAACACTAGGGGGTGAGGAAGGGGTTAAATGTGTGTCCTGGGTGTGTTCTAACTGTGTGAGGGGAGGGGGGTGACTGGGGGAGGTGACCGATGCTGTCTCCCTATGTACAAGAGAAACAGCATCTGTCTCCTCTCACTGACAGGACGTGGAGCTCTGTGTTTACACACAGAGCTTCACGTCCCTGCTCTAAAACTGCCGATCACCGGGTACCTGGCGGACATCGCGACCACCAGGCACGCGCATCGGCATCTCGGGGACGCGCCGCGCGCCCCCCAGTGGCCGGAGAACACAATGCCGTCAATTGACGGCAGCTTGGATATTCAGATCCACTAAGCTGCCGTCAATTGACGATAAGCGGGGCCTCAAGTGGTTAAGAACAAAGTGCAGAAACATGAAGGCGAATAAAGTCCATTGGATTTCAAAAAGAAATCGGGCGTCATCTCTATGGCAAGGGATCCATAGGCCATCAAGGAAGTCAAAACCAAGTCAAAGCCATATAAAATGTTTGCTGAGCTGAATTCTTGAAACAGTATTGCCGCGTACACACGGTCGTTTTTTGTGATGAAATAAAACGACGTTTTAAAAAACGTCATTTAAAATGATCGTGTGTGGGCAAAACGTTGTTTTATGTCTTCTGAAAAACGACAACAATTTTTTTTTTCGAACATGCTTCAATTTTTTATGTCGTTTTTCAGAATGTCGTTTTTTTGTGTCATAAAAAATGATTGTGTGTACGCTAAATCGACGTTTAAAACAACGTTTTTAAACCCGCGCATGCTCAGAAGCAAGTTATGACGCGAGCTTGAATGGAACAGAGTGCCGTCGTACGTGTTGTACGTAACCGCGCTTTGCAAGAGCATTTTCAGAAAACGATGGTGTGTAGGGAACGTCGTTTTTTTAAAATGAAGTTTGAAAAACGTTCTGGAGTATCTGTTGCATGGTGATGCCTCTATTCACTGGTGCAGATTTAAAATTGCACTGCCAATTTCATTGCGGCTTGCAACTTCATACAACAGAAGTCTTTGCAAGTCGCAAAGAAATTGGCAAAAAGTAGTGCAGACATGATTCGCGGCAATATGAACGGTTTTATTGCCGATATCAGCGAGTGACCTGTAATGCGATTTGGAACTGCCAAATTACATAGCAAATTGCATCAATGTAAATGGGGGCAAAGTTAAAGGTAAACCTAGCCTTTATCCTTCAGGTGGAGGGTGTTCCACTTCCAATTATCTTGTAATAAAAGATAATGGAGCTGAAATTGTATCTGACTCAAGGCTACCAGTGGAGAATCCACCATGGGACCCCATGTTAAAACACCAGAGGAGCATTGAAATCACCTAAGATTAAAGATATCCTGGATTAGAATGAAAAGATGTGAGTTTGCAGAAGAAAGGTACTTGTTTCACATTCAGAGAGTACATTTTAGGGGGAAGGGGTTTAAGAGGCATGGGGGAAGCGAAGGAGAGGAGGAGGTATGGTAGGTTGGGAAGGGTAAGCAGGACTGAATGATGACTCTGATACTCTGAATGATACTCTGTAAGTAAAATCCCTGCTGCAGCATATTGGCACTGCATGGTCAGGGTTATTTTTGCCTTCCTCTGGATCAAGCTGGAGAGAAGATTTAGCTAATCTTCCCTCCATCACCCTTGACACCCCCCCCCTTTACCCGGTGTTTGGCAACCATGTTGATTCTGCAATATTCTGCAGAAACCATTTGGAGTCTGAGGCGATTCGCAGCAACACTGCCAGCCATCACCAAAAGAGCCCTAAGAATTAAGCAACTATTGAGGATCGATCGACGATCGACCGTCAAAAATCTCAGCCATTTACCCCAGCCCAAGCACATATCATGTGCTTTGATCAATACAAGATCGGCAGTAAAACACCGCTCAGAAATCCATGATTTCATTCTACAATACAATCTAGATTGCCTCTTCATTACAGAGAGCTGGCTCACAGCCGACTGTAACACCATTCTAGGAGAATTGGTGCCTGAACACTATCATATTATAACGGAAAACAGAATAGGGCAAAGAGGAGGAGGCCTGGCCGTGATCCACAAGACTCACCTTGCGATCACTAAACCAGTACTTCAAAACCCTTTTCCATTTATGGAAACCCTCACTCTGCAACTCCAACAAATTACCAGGAGACCGTCCGTAGCCTTTTACTCTGCTACAGGCCACCCGGCCCAAAATCGCAAAATCGCAGCTTCTCCCATCATTGACTTTATCTCCACCTATACCCTTAACAGCAAACATCTTTTGCTGCTCGGGGATTTCAACCTCTGGGCCCGCAACTCCCCGCAAGACCCCATTGCCGACACCTGCATTGACCACCTGGAAGGATTAGGGCTTCAGTATGTGGGCCCACACATGCTTCAGGTCACACGGTCGATCTTATTTTCAACAAGATCTGGAAATAAAAATCTTGGAAAATGAACCGTTGCCATGGACAGATCACCATGCAATTAAATTCATTATTTCCGAATTCCCCCCTTAACAAAAACATCAAATCCAGTGACAACACACTGGACTAGATGTCAGAAGAAGCTCCACTCGGAACTCTTCAAAGCCACGTTAAGGAAAAAAATAAAAACAATCCAGCCGCATCAAACAGCTGAAGAAACACTGGATGCTATAAACACAGCACTATTACAGTCAGCTGACTTAATAGCACCGAAACGTAAAATCCAGGAATATATCCGGAAAAATAACTCCAGCTGGTTCAACAACCAGCTGGCGTTACTGAAGCAAGAGCGCAGAAGGGCGGAAGCCTCCTGGAAAAGAAGCTCTTCAGATGAGAACCTCTCCATCTACAAGGCAATAACAAGAAAATACCACAAAGAAATCTTCAAAGCCAAGAAAAACTATTTTTTCTGAGGCTATCAACAGCGCCCTCAACCACCCCCCGCGAACTCTTCAAGCTGGTCACTCAGACCATGAATCCAGGATGTCTTGAAGCCCCCAATTCGGACTCACAAGAATTTTGCAATGAGTTATCGGATTACTTTATTAATAAAATCGGCAAAGCATTCAGCAAAACAATTCCCCTCCTAGCCCCCCCCCCGTAATTATTTACACAACACCTGCAGTGATTCACCACAACCAGGTAAGTTCACGCTGGAACCCATCTCTATTCAGACCACAAAAAATATCATCGGTACTTTGTGTAACAGCACTGCGCCTAATGATATCATCCCCACCAAACTGCTGAAGGAATGCGCCAACATCATGGCACCTCCTATCACGCAGCTTATTAACCAATCCTTCAGGGAGGGCATAGTGCCCTCCCAGTTGAAGGAGGGCATAATTCAACCCATCTTGAAGAAACCCACCCTGGATCCTAAGGACCCACTCCACCGGCGCCCCATAACAGGCCTAAACGTTCTCTCTAAGGTAATGGAGAAAGTAGTGGTACAACAGCTGCAACAGCATCTAGATTCCCACAACCTACTTGATCCATTTCAATCGGGATTCCGCCCCGGACACGGTACAGAAACTGCATTGCTTAAGATATGGGACGACGTTCTCGAGGCCGCAGATGAAGGGGAATCTTGTCTTCTGGTTCTGCTGGACCTAAGCGCAGCCTTCAAAACAGTAGACCACAAGCTTTTATTGACTCGGCTAGCTGAAGTAGCCAAGGTCGCAAAAGGCGACTTATCTTGGTTCTCCCTCTTTTTTGGAAAACCGATCGCAAATAGTGAAGTTGGGACCCTTCACTTCTGAAAAACGCACATTATCGTGCGGAGTCCCTAAAGGATCCCCCCTGTCGCCGATGTTATTTAACATCTATCTTCGTCCTCTTTTTGAAATCATCAGCAGCCAAAAACTGCTCTATCACTCATATGCAGACGACACGCAACTGTATTTCCGCATTTGCAATAAAAAGGATCACCACCTCAATCTAGAGACATGCCTCTCTTTGATAGAGGACTGGATGACAAAGAGTTATCTTAAACTCAACGGAGCGAAAACAGAACTTCTCCTGTTTCACGCCAAGCGTATGAATCAATCTACAACAACTTGGACCCCCCCGCCCATTCTGGGCAAAATCATCACCCCTAGCACCAAAGTCAAAAGTCTTGGGGTCATCTTCGACTCCTACATGACAATGTACGCACAAATAGGGTCAGTAGTCAGCGGATCTCACCATCTGCTGTGCCAACTATGCAGACTTATTGCTTTCATCCCCAAAGAAGACATAGCGGTCGTTGTGAGAGAAATTGTAAACTCAAGATTGGACTATGCAAATGCCCTTTACCTCTGACTCCCCAAGTACCAAATCGCTCATCTACAAGTCGTTCAAAATACGGCCGCTAGACTTGTGAATGGGAAAAAACCCTGGGAATCAATCTCACCTTCACTGAGATCCCTTCATTGGTTACCAGTAAAAGACAGAATCACTTTTAAAGCACTCTGTCTAACGCATAGATGTATTTATGGGAATGCTCCCCATTATCTATGTGAAAAAATAAAAGCTCATAATCCCAATCGCGTTCTGCGATCCACCAATCAAAATCTACTCCAGATACCGAAAGCCAACTACAAGTCCAAAGGAGATAGAAGATTCACGGTCCAAGGTCCCAGACTATGGAACGCTTTACCAACCAGCATTCGGTTGGAGGAGAACCACTTAGCATTCAGGAGAAAGATCAAGACTCATCTCTTTTGATTCCAAAGGAGACAGGAACAACAAGCGCCCAGAGGCGATTTACTTTGCATGTGCCGCGCTAAGTTTCATTCATTCATTCATTCATGCATGTTTTTTCCATCAGTTTTTATGCATGTATGTTGTGAACGAGGCATTAAATAACATCCTTTAAAGCTGCATGTGATGTTACAGAACAGTGCAATGTGTCATTGGAAAGGTGACATTTAAATTAAAACCCTTCACTGCCACATTTGGCACTTTTTTGAGGGGAGCGGGTACCTGGTTTTGAGTCAGATTGCTGTAGAGACTTCTGGGACACACACAGGTCCCAGATGACCGTGGGACCATTCATAAAGCACAGTAGAAAACCGGCTGTGAAGCCAGAAGCCTTCACTGCTGGTTTCCCTTACCTAAGATGCCCAGCATCTGCATCCAAAGCTGATTGAAGAATTGACTTGGGTGCCAACATCACTGGATCCCTGGATAGGCATGTATCCTTAAATTAAAAGTCAGCAGCTACAGTATTTGTAGCTGTTGACTTTAAAAAAATCTGGGGGAATCTGGAGCTCCTCTTTAATGATCAAACCAGACCCTTATTCAGAAATGCAGCCTGGCTGGCCATGGAATGGGAAGGCAGTGAGAATGCACCGCCTTCTTATACTGTGCCAGGTTATATGCATTTTAACACTGGGGAGGTGGAGAGCATGGGAGGCTGGAGAGCATTGGGGGGGGGGGGGGGCTGGAAAGCATTGGGGGGGGCAGAGCATTGGGGAGGTAGAGAGCATTGAGGGAGGTGGAGAGCATTGGGGGGGGGCTGGAGAGCATTGGGGGGGGGCTGGAGAGCATTGGGGGGGGGGCTGGAGAGCATTGGGGGGGGGCTGGAGAGCATTGGGGAGGGCTGGAGAGCATTGGGGTGGCTGGAGAGCATTGGGGGAGGTGGAGACCATGGGGGAGGTGGAGATCATTGAGGGGGCTGGAGAGCATTGGGGGAGATGGGGAGCATGGGGGCTGGAGAGCATTGGGGGGGCTGGAGAGCATTGGGGGAGGTGGGGGAGGAAGAAGCAGGATAAGAGGAGCAGCAGGGGCAGCTGCATAAAGAACAGTCATTCTCTCCATTGTCCTCCTGCAGGCTCGGAATGCCTGATTTTCCACTACCTCTCTCAGGCATTCCAATCCTGCAGGAAGATGGAGAGAATGATTGTTCAATATGCAGCCGCCCCCACTGCTCCTCCTATCCAGGTTACAGGGAGGCTGCACTCACGTTTTCTGTCATAATTTTCAGCTCCAAGGTGCAGCAAGTGTATGCTCTAGCCCCCTCCCCCTTTCTTAGTCATGCCCCCCCCCCCGGCACCGACAGCTGACCTATACGGGAGGCCATAGGTGTCTCCTCTAGCTCCTACCCCCTAATGTTTCTGTCCCCCGGCACGGATGGCTGAGCTTAACAGGCAGCCGGGCGGCCGCAAAGAGAAAAGATGAGCGGCACAGGCTCAAAGAGCAGCATAGCTTCTTTCAGCCCCGCAAGGACTTGCAGCCTGGCGGCCCCACGAGCCAGCCTATCCGGGCCTGGATTTATATACTCTACATTTAGGGTAAACTAGATATTCAGTGTAGACTCTATATTCAGTCAATGCAGGCAGTGTAGTTTGGGGGGGGGGGCAGAGAGCCCCCCTCCTGAACCATACCAGGCCAATAACTCTGCCTCAAGGCGTCCCTGCGACTGCTGTCTTTTCGTTTTATCAGTTGTTATATAGGCAAGGGCGGGGCCATCTGCTAACGTAAACGGGTGACCTTGCCTCCTTCTGACATTCTGACATCACATGGTGTCACAAGTGGTGGGGTCACTCAGTTACGTCACTGTGTGGCCCGCCCTTGCCTATATAACAGCTGTCAAAGCAAAAAGACAGCATTTGGCGGGACGCCTCCCATGCAGGCAACATTTTTAATACATTTTTTTCAGGTCTGTCTGGGCCGTGATTGACAATGGATTTACATTGCAAGCCAATGTAGCGCTACCCCCAAAGGAGCCGCTGGTTGCTTGTTGGGTCCGGCACATTACATAACTCTATGGTTGTCTAGGGGTGTGATGCAGGAACAAAGTAGTGAGCGGAGGTCCAGAAATTCAAAGTTTTCCAAGGCTTTATTTCTAGGCCAACACAGCCAACATCAACTTCAGTTAGGAGAGAAAAGTTTGATGAGAGTAAAGGGAGGAACTTGCAGTGTCAGGCCTGGAGGTGAATGGGCAATCCAGCCCTTAGTAACAACGGTCTGTAATGGATGAATATAGAGGCGAATCCTTCCAATGGACTCCAGCCCAGGTCACCGGGAGACAGTAATGCGACAGACAGATCCCCGATTAGTGCGGCACTCAGCCTGAGATCCGCTTCAATGGAACCTGGAACCCAGTGGATTACTGAGGTCCTCTTTCACCTCCGGTTGAGGCTCGATGACCCGGCGAAGATTTTAGAACACATGACACCTGTCACAGATATACCCCTCCCCAGCATGCCCTGCGAGGGAAGAACTCCTCTAATTGGCTGCTGAGGAAGACTTGCTCTGCCAGAAACCCCGCTGGCGCCAACTGCTGGCCGGAGATGATACCACATCCCTAGAATGCAGATTGGTCCAGGAGACCTTTCTGGACCAACAGGGGTCATAATTTAAATAAATCACGAATGGGAGCAACGTAGCTCTCCCATTCTAGCTAACCTTAGCGTAGTGCCCATACTGAAAGTAAGGGGGCGCTACAACATTTTTTTTTACTAAAGGAATTGTCAAAAACTGTCTGTTAGCGTTTTTACTTTTTGGACACATTTTTGGGTGAATAGGTAGGGGTACAATGTACCTGATAGCCAGTCACATAGTGGGGGGAGGAGCCGGATCTGGGGGCCCTTTTGTTAAAGGGGCCTTTCAGATTCTGATAAGCCCTTCGCCCGCAGAACCCCAACACACCCAAGCAAGGGTTGTGGGGATAAGGCCCTTCTCCCCATCAACATGGGAATAAGGTGCTTTTTTTGGGGAACCCAAAGCACCCTCCCCATGTTGAGGGCTTGTGGCCTCGTATGGTTCAAGAGGGGGGGCACTCTCTTGTCCCCCCTTTACCTGCGGCCTGCCAGGTTCTATGTTCGAATAAGGGTCTGGTATGGATTTTGGGGGGGACACCCACGCCATGTTTGTTCATTTTGGTGCGGGCTTCCCCTTAAAATCCATACCAGACCTGAAGGGCTTGGTATGGAATTTGGGGGGACCACCACGCCTTTTAAAAAAAAAAAAAATTGGTGTGGAGTTCCCCTTAAAGGGGTTGTAAAGGTAAAAAATTGTTTCCCTAAATAGCTTCCTTTACCTTAGTGCAGTGATCCTTCACTTACCTTATCCTTCAATTTTGATTTTAAATGTCCTTATTTCTTCCTGTTCTTCTGTCTGTAACTACACACCGTAATGCAAGGCTTTCTCCCTGGTGTGGAGAAAGCCTCTTGAGGGGTGAGGGGGCGAGCAGGAGTGTCAGGACACTCTCTACTTTGCAGATAGAGAAAGGAGCTGTGTGTTAGTGGGTGTCCTGACCCTCCTGCTCGCCCCCTCCCCCCTCAGGAGGCTTTTTCCACACCAGGGAGAAAGCCTCGCATTACGGTGTGTAGTTACAGACAGAGAACAGGAAGTGAGGAATTCTCAGAAGAAATAAGGACATTTAAAAGCAAAATCAAAGGATGAGGTAAGTGAAGGAGGACTGCACTGAGGTAAAGGAAGCTATTCAGGGAAAATGTTTTTTACCGTTTCAACCCCTTTAATATCCATAGCAGACCCGAAGGGCCATTTTTTTCACCGATTTTTTATGTATACAGTAATATTGCCGGGATTCTCAATATATTACAGCCGCAAGCAATTTTAAATTACATTTTTTCCTATCGAAATTTAATTATGCTGTGGTACTGTTATAAACATGGGAAGGATGTGCTACTTAACAGGCAGACTAAGGAGCCCCCCAGCCTTTAAAATGCTCACTTTTAAATTTTCATATTCATGTCCTATAGGCTCTGTGCAGGTTTGCATGTTTTGTTGCGAACCATACTGGGGTGTTCGGCCCATCCGTAACTCTGATTCAGTGGGGGGGGGGGCTTTGGTGAACAGAGCCCCTTACATCAGAATTTCCCTTTACGCCAGAGTCCATTGCATTTCACCTTACATCAGAGGGGGGGCTCTGTGGACTCTGATGTAGGGGGATGGGTGGGCTTTATAGTAAGGGGGGTCTGCAGATTTTATAGTAAGGGGGCTCTATGGACTCTTTTGTAAGTGGGGCTCTGTGGATTGTGATGTAAGGAGGGCTCTGCGGGAGGAGCTGGAGATCTGCACATTGAGCAGAGAGTAAAAGACAGCACTGTGGTTAGAGGGAAAGGTGGGGCTGTGATTTCTAGGGGCACTGTAATGTAAAGGGGCATTATAAAGGGGACTGCACTGTAAGGGCACACTGTATTCATCACACAGACCACAGTGGCACGCTCACCTCCTGCTATGCAGCCATGACTGTGTCTCCTCTCCTTGCTCCCCTGCCCTGCCAACAATGTCATCCTATCAGCACAGCAGGGAGTAGGAGGAGCTGAAGATCTGCACAGAGTGGGAGGCTTTTGATATTACCTGTTTTTGTAACCTCCTTAGCGGTATTCCCGAGCGTGACTCGAGGTGTTTTTTCCATGCTGTTATCGGTCACGCTCGGGGTAGCTGTACAGAGCCTGCAGCGGCGTGGCTTACCTTCTCGCATCATCTACAGGCAAGTTACTTACCTTGTCCTTGAATCCTGCGATGTCTCCCCGATGTGTGAGCAAGCAGGTCCTTGCTCGATTCACACAGTGTCCCGTGTGCCGCCGATCTCAGTTCCCTGCGATGTTACGACACACGGGGGTGGAGAACGTCGCCAAATTCAAAAAAGTAAACAAACACAGTACATACAGTATACTGTAATCTTACAGATAACAGTACTGTATGTAAAAAATACACACCTCCGTGTCCCTAGTGGTCTGCCCAGTGTCCTACATGCACTTTTATAAAATAAAAACATTTTTTTTGTGCCTGCAAACTGTAAATTGTCCATAGCAACCAAAAGTGTCCCTTTATGTCAAAAGTGATTTTAGAGCAGCTAGAAAACAGTGATAATAAATTATAAACACTTGCAGAATTGAGCAATAGCGATTTGTGGGGAAATTTGTCATAAAAAAATAAAAGTAATAACAGCAACAATTCTGCAACTGAGCAAATTTCAGTGATTTTGATTTGATTACATTATTGAATAATTTTATTATAATAACATTATAATTTGTTATAATTATTTATAGTTATTTATTATATTATAATTTATAATTTTGTTTTACAAACTTTATCATACCCGGGATGTCTACTAGACTCTTGATTGGACAGATTTAAGTGAGTTATTCCTAAGAGTTGCAGGCCTACAGTATAAAACGCCAAATTTCCATGCACATTTTTTTAACACTTTTGGTACAAAATTCCAGACATAATCATGCCGCCAGGGAGGTTAATAAGATCCAGATCCATGATTCAGATCTGTAGCTCCTCCCTGGAGAGGACACAAAGGATAATACCTGACTCTGCCCTACCAAAGGTAGGACCATGCCGGAGAGGCCGAGGTGTAAAAGGAAGCATTGTGATTAGAGAGTAAAATGTCATGACTGCAATTAGCACTGTGATGAGGGAACTGTGGTTTCTAGGGGCACTGTAATGTAAAAGGACACGCTGATATAAAGCGGACTACATTATAAAGGGGCACAGTAATCATTACAGTGCCCTTATACGGTGCAGGTCCCTTTACATTACAATGCAGAAAACCAACTCCATGAATATCCCATCACTAACCATTCCGGTCCCTAGAAAAATTGGCTGCTTAGTCTTAAATACCTGGGCATATTTTTTGTCCTAGTCCAGGCCTGCTCTGGGTGACTATTAGCAACTGGACTGAATGTGAAGAAACTCCACATTTTTAAGCTGTCATCAGAACAGAAATAATGGGAAAGTCTTTCAATGGGGACACTTGTTGTAGTGACAACTAAGTGAGCAAAAAAGGGGCTTTAGATATACATCAGAGAAGAGCCACAAGAACACATACATATCCACAAAAACGTTTACATATAACCATAATTTTGCTATGTTCCATATTAACAGCCAGGGATTTAACACCAAACATGTAGAATGACATTTGGCTACTTTTCAGAAGTTCACTTGTAAATCCAGTCCAAAACATTGACTCATCTTTCTTTATACAGGTGATAAAAGACAACAATCCCTGCATAATTCACACCTTCTTCAGCTAGATTATTTCTGCAAAGAACAACATGCCTTTTAATTACCTAAATTGTCCCTTATCTTCCTCTGAATGGTAATGATAAAGCCATCCTTTTTCCCTCTGTCACCACAGAGAACAGCATATGGCTAATGGGGGATATGAAAGCAAATAGTCTGAGAGAAGAAATAATCCCTGTGTGTTGTGATATCACTGCGAATGTATGTCAGAAACAAAGACGCGGTGCACAAAATGCAGCAGATAAATGCAGGCATAATTTGAGTAAGATTAATTGAAAGCAGAATATGGTAAAGCAGTAGTAGAACAAAAAAGACTGGGTTGTTTTTCTGTATTTTTCAGAAAGCTGGAGATGTCTAAGCCTTTAACTAATGAAATAAACAATGTGCAGTAACTATTAGCATTTGATCAGAAATAATATTATATTAGGCCACGCTACGTCTTAAAAATCTGATTTGTGGTTTAATCAGTAAGAGTTAAGAGAGCGTCCCTGTTCTGTGTTTTATAGATTTAGCTGTTAAAATAAACGGTACAGTAATGATAATTAAGTGTTATGAAGTTATTTACACCTGGTCCAGAATTCAAATATTCATTGTTTTTTACTTTTGAAATATAAGTAAACCCATTACACAATCACAGAAATCTAATATCATGTTAAAATGTCAAAAATAAAGGAGACCCATTCATGTCTGTGTGGTTGTACCCATTCAAGTCTGTGGGGTATTACCCATTCAAGTCTGTGGGGTGGTACCCATTCAAGTCTGTGGGGTGGTACCTATTCAAGTCTGTGGGGTGGTACCCATTCAAGTCCGTGGGGTGGTATCCATTCAAGTCCATAGGGTGGTACCCATTTAAGTCTGTGGGGTGGTACTGTGTAGACACAGCCATCATTAAAGCGACCACCAGTCAAGTATGCACCTGAGTGCCATGGTTCTAGGTTAGATTAGATTAGGGGCTTAGATTTGGTGAGATTGTCCTATAACTAAGCAGAAATATATATGTATACACAGGGCTCAAAATTTCAAGTCCTAAGCTACTAGCCAGGCCTCAAGAGTTACTCGCCACCAGTTGCTCAACCTAATTCATACACTGCCCTGCGCCTAATTGCAGCCGTAAACACGTCCTCGTAGATTATCTCATGGAATGACACTGTTAACTGTTTTATGCAGAATCAAGTTACAAAATGAAATATTGCCAACAACAACTTTAACAAAATAGGACAGGGCACTGGGGGCAGACCAGAGGGACAGGGCACTGGGGGCAGGCCAGAGGGACAGGGCACTAGAACTGGGTCTCTTCCCCATTCTCTTGCTGTCTCCTCTGCAACTCTCTCTCTCTCTCCCTCTCCTATTCACCTCATCATCAGGAGCCTGTGTGTGTGGCTCCACGCTTGAATGTCCCCACTTCCCCCTTTTATTCAGGCTGGCAGTGAGGAGAGGAGGTCCCATGGCTTAATGAGAATTGTAAGGAGAGCACCTGTGTACTGCTCTGCCTGTGTGCGGCTCACCAGACTACTTTTCCCGAGCATGCACCTTTCCTCTTCGGCCGATCTCATCTGGACTCTGAGTGTAGGCACAGATTGCAGGGAGATTGGTCATGCAGCCCTGTCATCACTCGCCCCCAGCTTAAATCCACTCGCCAAATGCTAGTAGGCGAGTGGAAATTTTGAGGGCTGTGTATACATATATATATTCATAATAATTATATTATTTTATATAATAATGTTTTACTGTTAACCTTCCATTCATACATGTTTATAAAACCTGCATAGAACATATCACATACATGTCTGTTTCTTCATAATGTATACACTTTGTTTAATCAGCTTGCAACAAACATTTAAAAAGCAAAAACTGAGATTGTATAAGACTGTATCTACTGTGGTAGCGTGGTACCATGCCAGTGTATGAATACAGGATTCTCAATCTCAACCAGGCAGGTTGAGGGGCTCCAGTGTATTTGCTTGTTTGGGAGGAAACTGGCTTTTCAGTTTCCTCACTATTAACTAAAGTCTATTTTGGAACCTGGAGCTCTGGGATTTCTTAGAGTCCTGGATCTGGGTTTTGAGACTCAACGGCACACTGATTGTTCAGCTGTGTGTGGGTTTGATAGTAGAGTCAGGACCGGGGTTCTGGGCTCCACCCTCCTGACGAGTGCAGGTGTGCAATGGGGAAGTCATATAGTGCAGGTGCGCACGGGAGATGCCAGCGAGTGCTTGTGTGCACATTGGAAGCCAGAGACCCAAGTCTGAGGATCAGAGCAGTGAGGGGCTGCTATCTAAATGCATGGTGTTGGCAAGGGAATAATCTGTAGGAGACAGATGAGAGATTGAAGTGGAAGTCCTGAGCAGCACTGTTGTATGTGTAAGCCAGGAGGCTGAATTTATTATTACCAGTATGGATGGTGAAAACCTCCTCCAAGGGAAAACCTTTGATTTTGTTTTGAACTTCTTTTAATAAAAATGGGCAAACAAAGCTCTTAAAACGAAGAACCAGTGAGTGGTGGTGTCCTTCTTGCTCTACATTTGATGCTAGTCCTTCACACTATCAAAAGCAGTCATATACAGATAAAAGAAAAAAAAACACTTATTTGTGTAAACAGTTTCAGTCCTTTTTTTTCATACCTTAAAGACTAAATAATTGGGTAAGTGAATAGTGAAAAGTCACTGGATGTGGTGGTTGTAGCTCCCCATGTAGCTGCACAATGAATAGAGAATAGTGTTGCTCACGAATATTCGAATTGCGAATATTCGGCTCGAATATTGCATATTCGAGAAATCGCGCAATATCTCGAATATTGTGCCGAATATTCGCAATGTCGAATATTCGGATTTTTCTCAAATTTTTTTTAACACAGATCACATGCTAGTGATCTCCATCGACGTGTAAAAGCAATGGTGGTATGATTAGAGGGACCCTGGGCCGAGTAGCGCATGTGATCCTTTTATGCTGCCGAATATTCGCAATGCGAATATTCGGCAATAGCAATATCGCGCGATTTTTTTCCCCGCCCTTCATTCACATCACAGCCAATCAGAGTTCCATTTCCACAGGTGTCAGAGGTTAGCAACCTCCACATCAACCAATAGGAAGCTGCCTCACGACCATTATATAAACTAAGTGCCAGCATGTGCTCATTGCAGATTCACAAGGTGGATATAGAGGGAGAAGTGTTTCTGTGCTCTGTGTTATATTGCATCAGCATTGCAGTGCCTTTCAGTTCTGTGCTCCTGTTCAGTGTTCAGTTCATTTGAGTATTAGCAGCTGCTAGTGCTTATATTTCTAAACTGCTTTTTTAAAAGCAAGAAGAGACCAAACAGCTTTTTTTAAAGCTACTATTTGTGTGTTTGTGTTCCAGTTTCATTTAGTGTTAGATAGATAGGTTTGAGTGTACTTGTACACCTCTGTAAGCTAGCTAGCTTAGTTTAGTGTGTTTATTTAGTTAGATAGTTATCTGTTTTATAAAAAAAAAAAAAAAAAAAAAAGTTATTTTTAGTTTATTCAGATCTCTGGCTCTGCTGTGTTAGCAGAGTCACTGTTCTATCTATATTAGTTTCTTTATTGCTCTTATTCGTTGCCCAGTCAGTTTTTGTCTGTTGTCTGTCAGTCAGTTAGTTAGTTTAAAAAAAAAAAAAAAATTTAAAAAAATTTACCTTTCGTTTAATTGTTGTTTAGTGGCATAGCTACTAGTTGTTTGTCTGCGCGCCTGTTTTTTCTATTATCACATTTACCCCCCCCCCCAATAAAGTTTACCCACCCCCCCATATCAGCATGAGCAGCATCCGTGGTCGTGGCAGCAGGGGTAGGGGAGTTACTCCCAGTGCTGGGTCGCTGCCAGCACGGGGTACCTCTCGCGCCCCTACTACTGGTAGAGGATCGGGTGGAAGGGGAGTCCGCCTCATCCGGGAGTTTTTTACTTCGGGCAGCCGCCCGATATTGCCTTCACAGGCTCCAGCAGTGGTGGAGTACATGGGGCACAGCAGTGCCACTCAGTCATCACCAAGTAGCACCACCACCATCAGTACACCGGTGCCTTTAGTACCCAGCCCCAGCGAGTCCAGCCTCATGCTGTTTGATGGTGAAAGTGACATGGATATCTTGGGGGAGGCCCTCGATCATGCAGACATTGATTTATGTGCTGATGGTCAGGACCTTTTTGAAGGGTTAATGGAGGAGGAGGAGGATGGGGTACTGGCTGTCAGTAGCCCAGAGACCTCCCTTCATGGTGGTGCTGGTGGTTTTCTGCAGGAAACACCAGCACCTAGTCAGACCCATGCGTCTGTGAGGGGACATCGGAGCCAGGCTAGCGGCTCCATGTCAGATGTCTCCTTCAGACCACCACATGTCAGCCCTGGGTCTGACATATCTGGGGGCGAAGAGGAGGGTGACCCAACATGGGTGCCACCTGCCTCGTCGGTTCACAGCATCAGTGACGACGAGGAAGGTAGGCACCCTGGGGAAACGGTGCGCCAGGTCACCAGGGAGACCAACGTCAGGGTCTCCACTGGTGATGGCAGCAGGAGGTGTCAGCAGCAGCAGCAGCAGCAGCAGCAGCAGCAGGCAGCTCCACCTGTGCGCACCGAGTCCCAGCAGGTGGAAGTCAGCGTCACCCCATCTGACAGGAGGGCGACGCTGAAGTCACCTCTCTGGGCCTACTTCACCTTGGTAGCAGATAACCCGACAGTAGCCATCTGCCAGCTCTGTCGTGCCAAGGTGAAGAGAGGGAAGTGTTTGGCTCGGGTGGGTACCACGGCACTCAACCAGCACCTGCGGATTAATCACTGGCAGGAGCATGACCAGATGAAGCGTGCTGGTGGTAGCAGCGCCACCACCACAAGTGTGCAGGGTACAGCAGCCCCTGCCACAGCTTCATCGGCTACCAGCAGGTCATGCCCCCCCGCTCCCTCTAGTAGAGGTACTGCTACCGACAGCCAGACCTCCACATCATCACCCTCCTCTTCGGTGTCCCGCACTGCCGTCCGGCGCCAGGCGTCTCTTTCTGACGCCTTTGAACGCAACACTCCCTTCCCCCCTTCAGACCGACGTGTGCGTTCCCTCAATGGGCTCCTGGCAAGGGTTATTGCCCAACATCTGCTTCCCTTTAACATAGTGGACTGCAACCCCTTCAGGCAGATGTTGGAGCAGGCCCAACCCCAATGGCGTGTCCCCAGCCGCCATTTCTTTGCCAGGACTGGTGTCCCTGCCCTACACCAGCACATTGTGCAGAATGTAACCCTGTCGCTGGATCATGCTGTCAGCAACAGGGTGCATCTGACAATGGATGGCTGGACCAGCAGGCATGGGCAGGGGCGCTACATAAGCTTCACGGCCCATTGGGTTTCCCTCCGAGGCGCCGGGGAGGGATTGGCGGCATCTGATTTTGTGGTGCCGCCCCGGGGTGTCCAGGGGAGAAGTGCTGGTCTCCCTCAAGCCACTGTCTCCGCAGCTGCTGAGCCTCCCAGCAAGCGCCCCCGTAGCTATTCAAGTGTGGGGCACGTGCGCTGTCAGGCCGTGCTCCAGCTTGTTAGTTTAGGGGAACGGAGACACACTGGACGAGAAGTGCTGAGCGCACTTCAGGCTCAGGTCCAGAAGTGGCTGACACCCCGAAGGCTCCAAGCAGGTCTGGTTGTCTGTGACAATGGCAGCAACCTCCTCTCCGCCCTCCAGGCTGGCAGTCTGACACACGTGCCCTGTCTGGCACATGTCCTCAACCTAGTGGTGCAGAAGTTCCTGCGCACCTATCCCGGGTTGAGTGACATAGTGCTAAGGGTACGCAGGATTGCCAGCCACTTCAGGCGCTCCCCAACCGCTACCGCGTCCCTGTCAAAGTTGCAGCGGGACAACAGCCTGCCCCTTCACAGGCTGATTGTGGACAGTGTGACGCGGTGGAACTCCAGCCTCTACATGCTGGAGAGGTTGTGGGAGCAGCGAAGGGCGGTGAAGGAGTACCTGCTGGAGCAAGGCACTGGCGGGCCATCACAACACACACTCCCGTACATCACCAGTCTGGAGTGGGGGCAGATACACCAGGTCTGCCATGTGTTGGCCCCTTTTGAGCAGGCGACCAAGATGGTGAGCAGGGAGCATGTCGGCCTCAACGACGTGCTCCCTATAGTGTTCCTGCTGGACAGGGCACTAGATCGCCTGCTCGGAGCTGGGGAGAGTGCCTTGGTGGAGCAGGAGGAGGCAACACTGCTCCACCAAGACCAGGCCCAGGACGAGGAGGAGGAGGAGGATCATGATGATGATCAGGAGGTGACTGGTGGCGTCCTGGAGTCAGGGCCTGGTCAGGAGGGAGAGCCGGTGTTGGGGGCACCGATAGTCCGGGGGTTTGGCATGACTGACCGCGAACAGCAGCGCCTCCATGACGAGGAAGCGGACGTCATGGACCCAGGCAGCCATGAGGAGTCACAGCGGGCTGTGCTCTTCCCCATGGCTGCCCACATGCTGAGATGCCTCAGGAGGGACCCCCGGGTTAAAGCCATCAAGGAGAGGGACGAGTTTTGGCTGGCCACCCTTGTAGATCCCAGATTTAAGGGGAAACTGGAGCAGTTCCTCCCAGCCAGACGGAGGCAGCCCCGGATGGAGGAACTGCAGGCATGCCTAGTCAGCCGTTTGGAGCAGGCAAGTCCCCGGCCTCCAGTTGTCCCCCCTCATCTCACCCAGCAGGTGGCTGCACCCAGCAGCAACATCAGCAGCCGAGCAGGGGACCTAATGGGTGAGATGAGGATGTTCATGCAAACTGAGCGACCCAGTACCAGCAGCAGCAGCAGCAGCAGCAGCCATCACCACCAGCGGCTGGCCCACATGGTGGCAGACTACATGGGGTCCGTCAGTGCTTCTGACAGTATGAGCACCGACGACCCCATGGAGTACTGGGTTGCCAGATTGGACACCTGCCGCGAGCTCGCTCAGTATGCGCTGGAGTTATTGTCTTGCCCCCCCTCCAGCGTACTATCTGAGCGGACATTCAGCGCGGCAGGTGGGGTGGTCACGGACAAGAGGACCCGTCTGTCCACAGACTCCGTGGACAGACTCACATTCATCAAAATGAATGAGTCCTGGATCGGCGGTGACTTTCTGGCACCCGCCGTCGCTTCAGGGCGCTGAATGGTCCCTTGTCAGTTACCAATACCTCTCCTATCTCTTTATACCAGGGGTGTCAAACTCAATTTCATCGTGGTCCGCATCAGCATTATGGTTGCCCTCAAAAGGGCCGGTTATATCTGTAATATTATATGTCCAGCGCATCCCCTCCCCTTACATTCGATGTCAAAGGCCACCCCACCATCCTACCCCACCATCAGAAGTGGAGTTCCCCCTCTCCCTTACATCACAGTGCATCTCCCTTTCCTTATGCTGCTGCTGGGAAGAAGGTGGATATTTTTTTGTTTTTTTGAAAAGCCTGTGGCGTGCAAAACACAACCCAAAAACTCCACCCGGTGCCACAGCTACTTAAGGCCTGTGTCATTCTGCTTTTCAAATGTAATCACCATGCTAATGCAATTTCAAGCTTTTGTAATTTTGGCACTATATGGGCTCCTACTGCTAATGCCAAAAGGCTGAGTGATTATGTACCGATATATTACTCATACTGGTGCTGTTACCTTTTGTCTGTGAGATTTGCCACTTTCTTACTACTGCTGGTGCTGCTGCCACCTCTTCCACGACCACGAGTGAAAAAAACACTTAATTGTGTACTGGTACTACTATGCTGCTGCTTCTGCCAGTGCTCAGATACTTATGTGACAAGTTCTTTGGCACTATATGCTACAATTATCAACGCTGCTGCTATCCTGCTGCCACCTCTTCCACGACCACGAGTGAAAAAAAACACTTTATTGTGTACTGGTACTACTACACTGCTGCTGCTGCCAGTGCTCACTTACCTATGTGACAAGTTCTTTGGCACTATATGCTACAATTATCAACGCTGCTGCTATCCTGCTGCCACCTCTTCCACGACCACGAGTGAAAAAAACACTTAATTGTGTACTGGTACTACTATGCTGCTGCTTCTGCCAGTGCTCAGATACTTATGTGTCAAGTTCTTTGGCACTATATGCTACAATTATCAATGCTGCTGCTCCTATGCTGCTGCCACCTCTTCCACGACCACGAGTGAAAGAAACACTTAGTTGTGTACTGGTACTACTATGCTGCTGCTTCTGCCAGTGCTCAGATACTTATGTGTCAAGTTCTTTGGCACTATATGCTACAATTATCAATGCTGCTGCTCCTATGCTGCTGCCACCTCTTCCACGACCACGAGTGAAAGAAACACTTAGTTGTGTACTGGTACTACTATGCTGCTGCTTCTGCCAGTGCTCAGATACTTATGTGTGAAGTTCTTTGGCACTATATGCTACAATTATCAATGCTGCTGCTCCTATGCTGCTGCCACCTCTTCCACGACCACGAGTGAAAAAAAACACTTAGTTGTGTACTGGTACTACTACACTGCTGCTGCTGCCAGTGCTCACTTACCTATGTGACAAGTTCTTTGGCACTATATGCTACAATTATCAACGCTGCTGCTATCCTGCTGCCACCTCTTCCACGACCACGAGTGAAAAAAACACTTAATTGTGTACTGGTACTACTACACTGCTGCTGCTGCCAGTGCTCATATACTTATGTGTCAAGTTATTTGGCACTATATGCTACAATTATCAATGCTGCTGCTCCTATGCTGCTGCCACCTCTTCCACGACCACGAGTGAAAGAAACACTTAGTTGTGTACTGGTACTACTATGCTGCTGCTTCTGCCAGTGCTCAGATACTTATGTGTGAAGTTCTTTGGCACTATATGCTACAATTATCAATGCTGCTGCTCCTATGCTGCTGCCACCTCTTCCACGACCACGAGTGAAAAAAACACTTAGTTGTGTACTGGTACTACTACACTGCTGCTGCTGCCAGTGCTCACTTACCTATGTGACAAGTTCTTTGGCACTATATGCTACAATTATCAACGCTGCTGCTATCCTGCTGCCACCTCTTCCACGACCACGAGTGAAAAAAACACTTAATTGTGTACTGGTACTACTACACTGCTGCTGCTGCCAGTGCTCATATACTTATGTGTCAAGTTCTTTGGCACTATATGCTACAATTATCAATGCTGCTGCTCCTATGCTGCTGCCACCTCTTCCACGACCACGAGTGAAAAAAACACTTAGTTGTGTATTGGTACTACTACACTGCTGCTGCTGCCAGTGCTCACTTACCTATGTGACAAGTTCTTTGGCACTATATGCTACAATTATCAACGCTGCTGCTATCCTGCTGCCACCTCTTCCACGACCACGAGTGAAAAAAACACTTAATTGTGTACTGGTACTACTATGCTGCTGCTTCTGCCAGTGCTCAGATACTTATGTGTGAAGTTCTTTGGCACTATATGCTACAATTATCAATGCTGCTGCTCCTATGCTGCTGCCACCTCTTCCACGACCACGAGTGAAAAAAACACTTAGTTGTGTACTGGTACTACTATGCTGCTGCTGCTGCTAGTGCTCACTTACCTATGTGACAAGTTCTTTGGCACTATATGCTACAATTACCAATGCTGCTGCTGTGCTGCTGCCACCTCTTCCACAAGTGATACAACACTTTATTGTGTACTGTTAATACTATACTGCTGCTGCCAGTGCTCAGATACCTATGTGACAAGTTCTTTGGCACTATATGCTACAATTACCAATGCTGCTGCTGTGCTGCTGCCACCTCTTCCACAAGGGATAAAACACTTTATTGTGTACTGTTACTACTAGACTGCTGCTGCCAGTGCTCAGATACCTATGTGACAAGTTCTTTGACACTATATGCTACAATTTCAAATGCTGCTGCTGTGCTGCTGCCACCTCTTCCACAAGTGATACAACACTTTATTGTGTACTGTTACTACTATACTGCTGCTGCCAGTGCTCAGATACCTATGTGACAAGTTCTTTGACACTATATGCTACAATTTCAAATGCTGCTGCTGTGCTGCTGCCACCTCTTCCACAAGTGATACAACACTTTATTGTGTACTGTTACTACTATACTGCTGCTGCCAGTGCTCAGATACCTATGTGACAAGTTCTTTGGCACTATATGCTGCAATTACCAATGCTGCTGCTGTGCTGCTGCCACCTCTTCCACAAGTGATACAACACTTTATTGTGTACTGTTAATACTATACTGCTGCTGCCAGTGCTCAGATACCTATGTGACAAGTTCTTTGGCACTATATGCTACAATTACCAATGCTGCTGCTGTGCTGCTGCCACCTCTTCCACAAGTGATACAACACTTTATTGTGTACTGTTACTACTATACTGCTGCTGCCAGTGCTCAGATACCTATGTGACAAGTTCTTTGGCACTATATGCTACAATTACCAATGCTGCTGCTGTGCTGCTGCCACCTCTTCCACAAGTGATAAAACACTTTATTGTGTACTGTTACTACTATACTGCTGCTGCCAGTGCTCAGATACCTATGTGACAAGTTCTTTGGCACTATATGCTACAATTACCAATGCTGCTGCTGTGCTGCTGCCACCTCTTCCACAAGGGATAAAACACTTTATTGTGTACTGTTACTACTAGACTGCTGCTGCCAGTGCTCAGATACCTATGTGACAAGTTCTTTGACACTATATGCTACAATTTCAAATGCTGCTGCTGTGCTGCTGCCACCTCTTCCACAAGTGATACAACACTTTATTGTGTACTGTTACTACTATACTGCTGCTGCCAGTGCTCAGATACCTATGTGACAAGTTCTTTGACACTATATGCTACAATTTCAAATGCTGCTGCTGTGCTGCTGCCACCTCTTCCACAAGTGATACAACACTTTATTGTGTACTGTTACTACTATACTGCTGCTGCCAGTGCTCAGATACCTATGTGACAAGTTCTTTGACACTATATGCTACAATTTCAAATGCTGCTGCTGTGCTGCTGCCACCTCTTCCACAAGTGATACAACACTTTATTGTGTACTGTTACTACTATACTGCTGCTGCCAGTGCTCAGATACCTATGTGACAAGTTCTTTGGCACTATATGCTGCAATTACCAATGCTGCTGCTGTGCTGCTGCCACCTCTTCCACAAGTGATAAAACACTTTATTGTGTACTGTTACTACTATACTGCTGCTGCCAGTGCTCAGATACCTATGTGACAAGTTCTTTGGCACTATATGCTACAATTACCAATGCTGCTGCTGTGCTGCTGCCACCTCTTCCACAAGTGATACAACACTTTATTGGGTACTGTTACTACTATACTGCTGCTGCCAGTGCTCAGATACCTATGTGACAAGTTCTTTGGCACTATATGCTGCAATTACCACTACTGCTGCTGTCAAGTCTTGCCCAAGTGTTTAGATGCTGTCTAGTACTATTACCACTACTGCTTGTAAATGTTGTGTGTGTGATAATTACTTTATATTTGAATACTACTGCTGCTGCCTTCATGCTGAGTAATGCTTCATGACCTCTCTGTCACAGCGGATCCACAAACAGCATCCGCTAAAAGCTACCAGACCGGATCGTAACAAACAGCAAGTGTGACTAAATGACTGAACGTTATGTTAAACCCTGGTTTGTGGCCTTTTTACTGCAACTTTTAGCCTATCTGCAAGAGCAAATCAGCACTCTCTTTCTCTTTCTCGCTCTCTCTCTATATCTATATCTATATATATATATATATATATATATATATATATATATATATATGTATATATGTATATATTGTAGCTTTTGTTATAGTAATTTTTCAACAGTTTAGTTTGTGTTAGTAGTGTCTGTGTCCGTGTATTTTGTTTTTTATTAGATTTGTGTTAAATAAAATAATAGTATGAAATGTTTTTAGGTTATTATGAAGTTAGATGTGTTGATGTTGATGTGTTAGATGTGAAGTTAGATGTGTTGAAAGACCTAAGAATCTCAATAAGAAAGGAAACATTTGAAAAGAATAACAGGTTTAATAACCAAAAATATAAATATTTACATGGATTTTTTCAAGCGCTTGTAAATCTCAGCCAGCTCCTTGAAATTTTTTCTCTGCTGTTGTAACAGCTGTTCATTCTCGAGGTCCAATTTTTTTATTTTGCGCCGATTGGACAGGACTTTTTGATTGGTCCTCTCCATGACATAGGATTTCTCCTGAATCTCTTTCAAAACTGTTAGGATATAAGAAAAAAAAAATTAGGATTAAATACTGTACTTTTTTATATCTACATCTTATTGTTGAAATGTCATTAATCGTTGTGCACATATTTACCCTCCTGACTGATGGTCATCACAGGCGCTGTGTCATCCTCCTGCTCCTCTTCTGCATCATGGCATTCACCAGGAGGTTGGGTGGGGGGAAGTTGCAGCTCCTCAGGAGCTGGGGGTGGTAAGTCGGAGGGCCCTGGCTGCTCCTTATCCCTCTCCTCCTCTGCATCCTCCTCTTCATCCTCCTCTTCTTCCTCCTCCTCCTCTGCGGCCTGTCGCCTTGTGCGCTTGGGGCGCACAGATGGTAGAGGAGATCCTATAATAACACAATGTTTATATATGTAAAAATGATTTCTAATAACATATGCACATTCTGTGTACTCTGCTGTATTGTATATGAATACACATTTATTTATATAGACAGTTAACCAATGGGATAATGTTATACTAAAGGGTCTTGCTGGCACTACAGGGGACTGAGTGTGAGCTGGGCTGCCACCATGGTAAAATTAGCTGTTTGTGTTTCCTTTGTATTATTCTGAAGATCTCATGTTAAAAAAAGGGCCTGATGGAGTACACGTGATTACTATGATAACCCCACGCCTAGCACAGGAATTTAGTGGTAATTGAGTTATAAAATACCACCCTTTCCCCTTGAAACCCACCACACCACCACTTTAATTCCATGGTTTAACTTGATGGAATAATGTCTTTTTTCAACAGTACTATGAATACCTTCGGTGGTGATATATGTTACCACAACATGGCGTCTGGGTTAACAACATCTGCCCTAAGGTTAATTACATATCACCTTACATGACTGTCACCAATAACTTACCTGGATGAAATTCATCGCGGATCTGTGTGACCCGGTCCATGTGGCGCCTCTTCAAGTCTGACCATTTTTTGAGAATGGCCATGTGGTCATGTGACCCGCCATGAAACTCATGTAATTCCTCCAATACGGACTGGACGATTTTTTGTTTATCCTGCTGGCACCTCATTAGGTCGTAACCATGTTGCAGGAACCTCTGCAAGATGAAGAACAAAGTATATTATAATACTTTTGTTTAAACCCTTATGGATATATGACGTAAATGTATGGTATTCAATAATTGGAAGCATTCTCGCCTTATTAATCACTGACAGTGGTAACATGACAGATTTTATATGTTGCCATTTTGGTCACCAGCTTTTT
Source organism: Rana kukunoris (assembly GCA_029574335.1). Lineage (NCBI taxonomy): Eukaryota > Metazoa > Chordata > Amphibia > Anura > Ranidae > Rana > Rana kukunoris. The sequence continues at coordinate 28,682 of JAJQKJ010002321.1, forward strand.
GGAATAAATATAGCAGCCATTATCATTTGCATAATTATGTATATATGAGTAACATCACAGGATAGACGTATAGGGGAGAAATGAGTTGCTATTCATCTGACCACTATAATAATTTTTTGAGCCTTACACTGGCCCTGTACAATAGATTATTTTTTTTAATCCCTATCTTTACATATGAAAAATAATATGTTTGTTTCTTTTCACTTTTTGATGAAAAGGGAGAACTCTGTGGACTCTGATGTAAAAGGGAGAACTCTGTGGACTCTGATGTAAAGGGAAAACTCTGTGGACTCTGATGTTAAGGTAGAACTCTGTGGACTGTGATGTTAAGGGAGAACTCTGTGGACTCTGATGTTAAGGGAGAACTCTGTGGACTCTAATGTAAAAGGGGAACTCAGTGGACTCTAATTTAAAAGGGGAACTCTGTGGACTCTAATGTTAAGGGAGAACTCTGTGGACTCTAATGTAAAAGGGGAACTCTGTGGACTCTAATGTAAAAGGGGAACTCTGTGGACTCTAATGTAAAAGGTAGAACTCTGTGGACTCTAATGTAAAAGGTAGAACTCTGTGGACTCTGATGTAAAGGGAGAACTGTGTGGACTCTGATGTAAAGGGAGAACTCTGTGGACACTGATGTAAAGGGAGAACTCTGTGGACACTGATGTAAAGGGAGAACTCTGTGGACTCTGTTGTAAAGGGAGAACTCTGTGGACTCTGATGTAAAGGGAGAACTCTGTGGACTCTGATGTAAAGGGAGAACTCTGTGGACACTGATCTAAAAGGGGAAGTCTGTGGATCCTGATGTAAAAGGGGAAGTCTGTGGACTCTGATGTAAAGGGAGAACTCTGTGGACTCTGATGTAAAGGGAGAACTCTGTGGACTCTGATGTAAAGGGAGAACTCTGTGGACTCTGATGTAAAGGGAGAACTCTGTGGACACTGATGTAAAGGGAGAACTCTGTGAACTCTAATGTAAAGGGAGAACTCTGTGGACTCTGATGTAAAAGGGGAAGTCTGTGGACTCTGATGTAAAAGGGGAAGTCTGTGGACTCTGATGTAAAGAGGAACTTTTATGATTAATTTCATATGGTTAGAAATGTTATTTAATAGCGACATCTATGCAAACTAAGACAAAAAATTGCTGTGCGACGCTGAAGTGTTCGGGTTTGAAATGAACAAAAGGTGGCAACCCTGGGCATGCTGGGAGTTGTAGTTTTGCAACCGCTGGAAACACACTGTTTGGGAAATACTAATATCTGATCTTGCATCCTAACTTTTTAACTAGTCTAAAATGCAGTTAAAGATAATGAAATAACAAGTGGTGAAATTACTTACAGTAATCAGCAGTTTTTCCTCACTGGATGAAAAGTTACTCCCCACCATCTTCGCTTCGCAGGGCAGCAGTAGATTCGCAGGGCAGCACTAAATAGCAATCCGAATATACACTGGCAAAGAATCCAGGAAATGATCGCCGTTTTCGCGACCGCGTGTTGTCCGCGCGCATGCGCGGTCGAGAATTTCGCAATAAATTTCGCATTTGCGAAATTTCACGTTAGCGAAATTTCGCAATTTTTTTTTTGGATGAAATATCACGAATATTCGAAATTTACGAATATTTCTCGAATATTCTCCTATATATTCGCGAAATATTGCGAAAGCGAATATGGCGTATTCTGCTCAACACTAATAGAGAACAAGAAGGTGCATCATCTAGGTGTAAACGTTTATTAGGAATTAAAGGGTTAAAAACACTGTGCACTCAACCTTGTGTAAAGAAGAATTGAGCTTGTCACGATGAGAGAAGGGTCTCTTGGAACCATGGAGGACTGCAGAGTTCAGCGGGCAAGTGGCTGGACATAGCAGAGTTTGGCAAGGAAGCTGCTGGTGAGAGAAGAAGCTACTACACCGCTGTCAGTGGGGATCACAAGCACTTCAGTGTCTTCTGGTTGGTTATAGATAGTGTTGCTCACGAATATTCGCATTGCGAATATTCGCTACGAATATTGCATATTTGAGTATTCGCGAATAACTCGAATATTCGCTATGGCGAATATTCGTATTTTTTCAAATTTATTTTTAAAACAGATCACATCCTAGTGATCTCCATCGACGTCTAAAAGCATTGCTGGTATGATTAGAGAGAGACCCTGGGCGGAGTAGCTGATGCGATTCTTTTATGTTGCCGAAAATTCGCATTGCGAATTTTCGGCAACATAAAAGAATCGCATCAGCTACTCGGCCCTTCTTTTGCATCAGAGCCAATCAGAATAACTCGAATATTCGGCAAAAGGAATATTGCGCGATATTCCTTTTGCCGAATATTCGAGTTATTCTGATTGGCTCTGATGCAAAAGAAGGACGGAGAAGATAATCGCGCAATAGGCGCCCTTATTCTCCTTTCTTTTAAGTAGAGTTAGTGTAGAGTTAGTGTTTAGTGCATATTAGTTTAGTAATACAGGAAATGATCTCCGTTTATGAGAATTTCGCAATCATTTTCGCATTAGCGAAATTTCTTTTGGATAAAATATCACGAATATGCGATATTAGCGAATATTCGCGAATATTCTTCTATATATTCGCGCAATATCGCGAAATCGAATATGGCGTATTCCGCTCAACACTAGTTATAGATGGCGCTGGCTCGAAGGCAGTTCAAATTTGTGCTCCACAGATGCCCATGATGTCGAAACGGGGAATGGCTACATGTTTTACAGCAATCGGACCGGCTCTTTTTTTTTTATGCCAAAGCTTGAAAAAAGGGCGGTTTGATTGCTCTGAAAGGTGTAGCCGAGTATTAGTTCCTCTCCTATTGGTAATGTAACTACTCAATGGGAGTGCCCTCTGATGAATTATCTAAGGTCTGTCAAGCAAAAAAGCCTGCTCTCATGCTTCTGGGATTGGGAGAAGATGGCCCTTTTGATTTGGAATGTAAATGTTGGTCCCTTGCTGCTGTACACTGATGAAGCCACACAGGGGAAATGTGTGGGGCGGAGCTACAGTGGTTGGGGAGTGAGAGGTTAAAGCACAGAGCTGGCTGCACAGATCTATCCATGGGTGGTACACAGGTCACAGATCCCAGGATAGCGTAATAGAAGATTTTTATTGTGTTTAATGTTTCTCATCACCAAATTGTGAGTGTGGTTTTATCTTTATTGTGGTGAATACAATTTTATAGTGGTCAAGCACTATGACTCCTTTTCTGTGCACCTATGATTATTTAATGCTGGACAGTGTCCCAGGTTATGATCAGCTGGTAATCCAATCCAAGTGGAGGTAGGACAACTTTTTTATGCTTGTCGGGTGATTCATAAGAGATTCCTATCCAAGATCATACCATCTTCTAAGACTTTTTTTTTTCTTTTTCACCTCAGAGAACTCTATTAGGAGGCTTAATCAATTTTGCATTCATTCGCTGTCTCCATCCTAGTTCACATCATAGTAGGAAATTGCTTCAAACTTTGTTTATTACATCCATATGTATAGATATTAAGAGCCTATTCCGGCCCCTGGAATAAAAATACAAAAAGTGCTTAGATTTCCGGTTATTAAGAATTCACCGCCCTAACCCACCCTCCAAGCCACTCCCCCCAACCCGCCCTCCACTCTCCGAACATCCATCTCGTATCGTGTCTCCATGTGCTATTATTGCTTATTGCCCTTCCCGCCCTATACCATCCTATCTACATATCTTTGTGATAGCTTATATTTAACCCAAACCTGCCATTTCAATTAAAATCCCCCTTATCCTTCCACCCCATAAACCTAAGCTGTTCAGTGTAATAAATATAATTTATTTTAGAGAGCCAGTTCCTCACCATTGGGCTCTTAGGATCCTTCCACTGTCTGGGAATCAAACACTTCGCTGCATTTAGGATATGGGGAAGCAAGGTTCTCATATACTGTTTAATAGGCATTTTTGGCCCATGAAACAAGCAAACCTACAGATCAGCAGGTATTTTAATTCCTGTAATTTCCTATAACTTTGTTCCAGTATATTTTAATTTTTGGACAGGTCCACCATAGGTGTGAAATAGTGTCGGGTTCCACACAGCCCCTCCAACAAAATTTGGAGGTCTCCCTTTGATAGTGATGTGCTATATCCGGAGTTATATACCAGCGTGTTAGACATTTGAAATTAATTTTTGTCTGCCCGCAATTGGTTGATGTTATATGTGCCATCTTTAATATTTTCCCAACATCTATCTCAGTTTCACCTGTTTCCAGCTCCTCAACCCATTTTTTAATACATGGAGGTGGCCCCAGATTTTTTAAAACCGTCAATACTTTATAAATCGGGGAGATCCTGCCCCTTCCGTTCGGTGCCGAACACAGATGCTCTAATGGGAGCAAATTTCCCTCTGGCCTAATCGGATAAGGGAGGGATTCCACAAAATGTTCCAGCTGTGAATATCGCCACCTATTCAACTCAAACATTTCTTTTTTTTTTCTTAGTTCCTGATAAGTACACATTTTACTGTCTTTTAGTATGTCCCTTAATTGTGCATCTGTTTTTTTTTATCCAAGTACCGAACAAACTTACTTACTCCGGTGCAAAATAATTAGTATCATATAGTGGGATTAATGGAGAATTATATCCCCATTTTTTCTTTTTGTGTACCCTATACCATATTGACATTGATGTTGACTGTCTAAATTGTGCCGGAATCCAAATCTCCTTCTCTAACGTTGACTTATTTAGGCTGCTTTCCAGTTTAACCCACATTTTCTCTTTATTTTTTTAACCCAATCAACCACCTGTGCCATGTGAATGGCCATATAATATGTGTTAATGTCCGGTACCCCCTCAGACCTCTGTGTGCCTTATCTCTTGTTAATATTGCCATGCTTATACGCAGTTTTTTATTCCACCATATAAACCTACTTAATAACTTTTTTAATGTTTTGAAGTAAGCTTCTGGTAGTGAAATCGGTAACATTTGTATTTTACATAGAATATTGGGGAGGGTTAGCATTTTGAAACTGTTTATTCTCCCTAACATAGATCTCTGTCTGGATGCGATTTTGTTTAAATTTGTTTTAATGTCATTCAGTAATGGAATGAAATTGTGTAGGTAAATTAACTCAGGTGATGATGTTATATTGACTCCTAAATATTTTAACTCAACATCACTCCAAATAAATGGGAAGTCTTGTTTGTATCTGCATTCGTCCTCTACTTTCACACTTAATTTTGAAGTTTGAAACCTCCCCATATGATTTAAGAGTTTTTAATAAGTTAGGGAGAGTTACAGTTGGGTTCATTATGTATAGCAAAATATCATCGGCATATGACACAAGTTTGTGTTCCCCGTCATCTGTCTGTATCCCCTTAATGTCAGGGTTATTTCTAATCCCGGCCAGCAATGGTTCTAGAGATGAACAATAAGGGGGACAGGGGACAACCCTGTTGGGTCCCATTAAACATCTCAAATGGCCCCGATTCCTTCCCGTTTACCTTAACTCTAGCGCTTGGGTGATTGTAAAGAGCATTTATCCACCCCAGCATCTTAGGTTCCACCCCATAAAACTCTAAGGTGTTCTGAAGAAATCCCCAGTCTACTTTGTCAAACGCTTTTTCAGCGTCTATTGACAGAAGTAGACCTGGGGACTTACTATCTTTTATTTTCTGTATCAGTAGGAGTGTTCTGATGCTATTATCCCTACTTTCCCTGCCTGGGATAAAACCCACTTGATCAGTATGTACCAGATCCTTCATGATAGTCTTCATTCTACCAGCTAAAATTTTGGCGAACAACTTCACGTCCGCATTTAGTAGGGAAATGGGTCTGTAACTGGAGAACAAAGAGGGATCTTTGCCTACCTTGAGAATTATCGTAATCGCAGCCTCCAATGCCTCACGGAGGATCTCCCAATTAGCTCCGATGCCGTTCATTTAGGAACACATCCTCGGGACCAGGATGTTGCTAAACTTCTTATAGTATACGGTCGTTAGCCCATCAGGACCTGGGCTTTTCCCTGTGGGGGACTGCTTTAGATTTTTCTGTATTTTAATTTCCGTTATGGGATCTTCTAAAGAACTACATTTATCTGCAGGTATTGTTTTTAAACATTTTTTACTTATTTTTTTTTTTAAATATTGTCTGATCTCCTTTTTACTTTATCTGGGGGGTCGCTTTGGGTTATCGAGTACAGCTTCCCGTAATATTCTTGGAATACTCTTGCGATTTCTTGTACAAAGAGTTTTATTGAAAAAACACATCAACATAAAAAAAAGAAAGGAATACAAATGAAACAGCAGTGGTGGACACACCGTGAGCTATCATAGAAAGAACTGGAGGCGACAAAAAAAAAGAAAAAAAGGTAGTCCATAGATTTGAAAGCAATCCAGCACTTAGGAATCCAGAGGAGAATCCGGAAGACCAGCAATAAAATGTCCCCATCTCAAGTAGCCTGCTAAGTCGAACTAATGCTATTTTAGTGAACAAACCAGTGAACACACCGGAGTAAATGCATGACTTGAAAGCAAAATAGAGATTCGGTGCATAACAGTACAAAAAAATAAATAAAAAAAAATTAAAAAAGATTAAAACTGGCACATAGCAGAGGATAGCATTATCCAAAAAGTAAAATAAACAAACAATACGTCATGTGTCCAAGACCAACAGGACCAAGCCCGTGGGTCCGAGCCACAAAGAAGGAAGAAAAGGAGGAGGAGGAGAAAGAGAACCAGCTAGAAAGAGAGCATGAACAAGCAGCATTGAAGAGAAAGAGGAAGAGAGAAAAGAGAAGGAAAAGACAAGAAAAGGAGGGGGTCCACGGGGCTGGGGGAACAGAGGTTCATCAAAGAGAAAGTAGTGTTGGGTCAAATCGCGAGGGGTGGTTGTAAGCCACCCATGGTTGCCCACACCCGGAGGAATTTATCGTGGGTATCTGCTAACACGGCAGTAAGTTTCTCATTAACCATAATATCATTAATGCAGTTTTTAACTGCTTCAAAGCTGAGGGCCGGGGTCTTCCAGGCCCTTGCTATGGTCAATTTAGTTGCAGTAAAAACATGCGCCGTCAACTGGCGTTCAGGGCGGAGAAGCTCCGTGATCGGTTTCCATAAGAGGGCCTCAAATGGATCCCTCCTTAAGTTGGTATTAAAGAGGTTGCGGAGCAACGCATAAACTCTAACCCACAATCTGCATACCCTGGGGCAGGTCCACCAGACATGTGCCATTGTACCCTCCTGAGAGCATCCACGGAAGCACAAAGGGGAGTAGGATGGTATAAAACTCGCCAACCTGGCAGGGGTATAGTACCAACAAGTAGGCAAAATTTATAAAAAAGGGGTGATACTGCGCTGTCTAAACAAAATACAAAAATAAATAATTGCAAGCGGCTTTAAATGGTGAGATACTCACAGCAAAAACAGTAATATTACAAAAACAAGCTGCGCAATATGAGAAGCTCTAAAGTGATAAAGAGCAATACCAAACAGTGAAAACATATATATATATATAGTCCATCAAGCTATTAATACAAGTGGAAGAGCATCTGATGGTATAAATCGGCAGTGAAATTCCTTATGTTCAAGCAGATGGTGACATCACAAACAGGAACCTCAGAAAAGTGATACAGATAGGAAATGCACCTTCACCGATGGAAAACACTGTCCCTTACCAGAGGGGAAGATCCCAACTAGAGACCTTCTGACCGCGGATGGCTTTCTCCCCAGCCAGGGGGTTCAATGGCACGAAATCCAATGGTCAACAACTCCTCCCGTAATGAGCAAGTAATCAGTGTTGATTGATGACAAATTATAAGAAAAAAAGGTATATAGTGTAAAACCATTTACCATTTATTAAAATTAAATTAAAATTGCACTTACAAAAATGTAGGTAAAATATGCATGTAAATGTAGCCGGCCGGCTAGCACAACTCGAATATCTCCTGGACACGATTTGCGGTTATAGACGTCAGCACGCCGTCTCCCTACGCCGTTTCGTCTAAACAGACTTCGTCCTGGGGCACGAGCGGCATGCCCCTATCCTATTTTCAGCCTGAATGGGCGGTTCAGCCCTTTCCTATGGCGAGTGCCTATTGGCTTAAGGTCACCTGATCGGGGAAGCTCATCCCGGTCATGTGACTTTTGTTGTTTTTTTGTTGTTTTGTTTTTTTGTTTCCCAACTGAAAGCAGAGCAATGGAAACATAAAGTATTATCCCTAGACTTTTTAAGGACATCTTGCAGTCGTGATGACTCTGAGGGGATCCATCAGTCCTTTCTTTCGTTCTCATAATTTGAGAATGTGTCTTTTTATTCCTGCTATCTACTGTCTATGGTAAGTAATTGAATTCCTTAAAAGGGGAAAGATAAAAGGTTTCTTTTCTCCTCTTTTCTTATTCTTCCCTTTTTATCTAACCTATATACTGCAGAGAATTTTAGCAAAATAATTTTATGAACAAGTGGACAGACCACTCTCATAAAACAAATATTTACCTCATCCAAGATGGCGTTTGTAGCTTTGGGGATTCTGGGAGCTCAGATGGGGGCGGTACCATTTGTGCATATGAGGTATATATTGCGGTGAGTCAGCATGCCGCTCGTGCCCCAGGACGAAGTCTGTTTAGACGAAACGGCGTAGGGAGACGGCGTGCTGACGTCTATAACCGCAAATCGTGTCCAGGAGATATTCGAGTTGTGCTAGCCGGCCGGCTACATTTACATGCATATTTTACCTACATTTTTGTAAGTGCAATTTTAATTTAATTTTAATAAATGGTAAATGTTTTTACACTATATACCTTTTTTTCTTATAATTTGTCATCAATCAACACTGATTACTTGCTCATTACGGGAGGAGTTGTTGACCATTGGATTTCGTGCCATTGAACCCCCTGGCTGGGGAGAAAGCCATCCGCGGTCAGAAGGTCTCTAGTTGGGATCTTCCCCTCTGGTAAGGGACAGTGTTTTACATCGGTGAAGGTGCATTTCCTATCTGTATCACTTTTCTGAGGTTCCTGTTTGTGATGTCACCATCTGCTTGAACATAAGGAATTTCACTGCCGATTTATACCATCAGATGCTCTTCCACTTGTATTAATAGCTTGATGGACTATATATATATATGTTTTCACTGTTTGGTATTGCTCTTTATCACTTTAGAGCTTCTCATATTGCGCAGCTTGTTTTTGTAATATAGGGGTATAGTACCACCTATAAAACACTTTATAAGCATTCTACAGGAAGAGAACATTTGTAGAACATTTAGACAATGCCACGGTCATAGCCTGCCAGTCTTCTGGATCGAGTTGCTTCCCAAGCTCAGGCTCCCACTGCAGGTGATAAGGTCTCAATGGCGGCTTCTTAGAGTCGATAATCGCCGTATAAATCAAAGATATGAGACCCGGGGAATGGGGGCGCAATCTACATAAGCTTTCAAAGGGGGTCATAGTATAGGGGGTGGGTTGAGACCTGATAAGGCGTTGAAGGAAATGTCGGAGTTGTAAATAACTATAGTGTTCCCTAAGTGGAATGTCATAGGAGGAACGTAAAAGTGTAAAAGAGATAATCTTGGTTGGGGCGAGCATAGAATGAACGTCCACAAAGCCATGTTCAGTCCACCATGCAAACTGTAAGGGGTTGTCCCTACCGGGTGGGAATAACGGACTATGGAGGAGGTGAAGCAGCAGAAGGTGAGGGGAAATCAGACCCGCAGAATATTTGACCGCATCCCACAACCGAAGGGAATGGGCCAGACAAGGACCTATAGAAGGCGGGCGGTGTGCTCGAGGGAGCCATGGAAGAGAGGCTAAAGGTGTCGGGTGGGAGTCCACCAAATCAAAGGTAGCCCACAGTGGCATTTGTTGTTTCTCGTGCAGACGAGTCAATGGGGCGATACCCCCGCAGTATAATAAGCGTGTAAATTAGGAACCGACAGGCCACCATTGATTTTGCGTGCAAAAAGCACCTGCCTCTTTATCCTGGGCCTCTTGGGGCCCCAGATAAACTGCATAATTTTACGTTGGTGTATTCTAAGGACGTGAGAGGGTACTTGGACAGGTAAAACTCGAAAATAATAAAGCAGCTTCGGAAGATAGGTCATACGAACCGTCGCCACTCTCCCGAACCAAGAAAGCGGAAGAGTGGACCAAGAGGCGAGCATAGCTGTCAATTTCCCAAACAAAGTAGGAAAGTTGGCTTGATACAATTCTGAGTACTTTGGGGTAAGCTTAATCCCCAAGTAAGGTAATGACGTCAACCATTTAAAAGGGAACGCAGACCGTAGGGAGTCTAGAACCAAGGGGCAAAGGTTGATAGACATTGCCTTTGATTTTGCCTGATTGACTGCTAAGCCTGAGAACGAGGCAAAAGAATCCAAAAGCAACAACAAATTGGGAAGGGAGATTCTAGGCTTGGTGATGGTCAACAAAATGTCATCTGCGAACAGTGACAACTTGTGTGAAGTGCCTGCCACCTCCACTCCAGACACATCCAGATGGGATCGCACGGCTTCTGCCAAGGGCTCAAGAGCCAGGACAAACAAGAGCGGGGAAAGTGGGCACCCCTGCCGCGTCCCCCTCCTAATGGGGAAGGTGGATGATTCAAAACCATAGTACCGAACCTTGGCCTGGGGGGAGTCATAAATAGCCGAAATCCAGCTCAAAAAGGAAGCGCCAAAGCCGTAATGACGGAGGACCTGTGTCAAATAAGGCCAAGATAACGTGTCAAAGGCCTTATTGACATCGAGGGACAAAAACATTGTTTCCAGGGACCTGGCGTGCACAATATGTTGAATTTGGAGGAGCCGTCTGATCGCATCCCCCGCTTGTCGGTGAGGGACAAAACCCACCTGATCCTTTTTTATCAGGCGTGGGAGAAATGAATTCAAACGGTTGGCCAAAATCTTAGTCAAGATTTTCATGTCAATATTAATTAAGGAGATTGGCCTGAAATTAGCCCAAGAAGAATGGTCCCTGTCCGGCTTTGGGATCATTACGATGTTAGCAGTCAGCAGATTAGGCGTGAACGACTGACCCTTCTTAATTGAATTGTACATGGCCGCCAAATGTGGGGCCAGGACATCTGCTAACTTCCGGTAATACAAAGCCGTGAAGCCGTCTGGGCCCGGTCTCTTGCCTACCTTCAGTTCTTTAATACACTGAAGAACTTCCTGGACCTGAATATCTCGGTCCATCAGAGACATATGTGTATCGGACAGGGAAGGCAAGGATAAATTGGACAAAAAGGTATCCAGACCTTGAGTAGATGATTGAGTAGGGGCAGAATAAAGCTTTGTAAGTCGGTGGCGAAATTCATCCAATATCCGCTGTGGGTTACCCGTAAGGATATTGTGGCGGGTGCGCAGGTTTATGGGAGTAAATTTCGGGGCGAAGGTTCGGAGCCTATTAGCCAGCATCGCGTTAGGTTTGTTCGCCTTGGCGTACCACTTTTGACGAGCCCAGCGCAAAGTGCGCTCAGCTTCATCAGTTAAACATAAATCTAATTCCGTACGAGCCGCATCCAATAGTCTGCGGTTAGTCGGAGAGGGAGCCTGCTTGAAGGCCATAGACAAGGCCTCCAAACGCTGCTCCAGAGTACGACGAGTTTGGATACGCTCCCTCTTACGCCGTGACGCTATGCGAATCACATGTCCCTGAAGGACCACTTTATATGCTTCCCACAACGTCACCGGAGATGAGACAGTCCCCGTATTGAGTTTAAAATAGTCCTTGGAAGCTTCGTGGATATCATTAAGAATCGATTTGAAGGACAGGAGAGAGTCATTCATAACCCAAGGGGCATATTGCGGTGTGCTAAGAAGAGAGTGACAGACCGTCAACACTGGATCATGGTCCGACCAGGGGGCCGCCAAAATGGAGACAGAGTCGACCAAAGGAAGGTGTTTCCGGAGAACAAACATATGGTCGATCCTGGAGTGGGAGTGATGAGGGTGGGGAATAATGAGTATAGTCCCTACTACGGGGATGAAACTCCCGCCAGAGATCCACCAAGTCGTGAGTATGCAAAGCCTGTAAGAACTTTTTAGCTGCGGGAGAGGGGGATTTATGCTCCGATGGATACCTGTCAAGAGAGGGGTTCAACGACACATTGGCGTCACCTGCGAGCAGGAGAGTACCCTTCTGATGGGCTTTTAACAGAGAGCAGACATGAGACAGGAAGGGTCCCGGATTATCGTTTGGAGCGTAGTAGGTCATGATAGTGACCTCATTGTCCTGAACAGCACCCTGCAATAGGAGATATCTACCATCTGGATCAGCGATGTGTTTACTGCAAATAAATGGGACTGAATTGCGTATGGCAATAAGAACCCCTTTCTGCTTAGTGGGACCATTAGCCAAATAAACTTGAGAGTAACGTGCATCGAAATACTTAGGACAAGAGGAAGTGGAGAAGTGGGTTTCCTGTAAACATGCTATATCAATGTTTTGCTGTTTTAGATATTTAAAGACCTTGACTCGTTTTTGGGGGGAGTTCATGCCCTGGACATTCAGGGACAACCAGCGAAGGGTCATTGAATCAGGAGGACAATCTCGCGACATACTCTGTCCGCACACCCCGGGGACCAGAAAGGAGAGGGGAAGAAAAGGGAAGAATGAAAGACAGAAAGAGAGAAGAGAAAAACATAAATCGAAAAAGAGCAAAGTAGAGCTCTGAGTAGAGCAAAAACTGGGTACATAGATGTACCATGTCGTGGACGCTGAGGCCCACAATGGGGTAGGACCGTGACCAAGACAGCCGTCTCAGTCAGGTGCCTACATATAGGGGGAGCAGTGGTCCGTCGGAACCACCAGCCTACTGTGGTAAAAAAAAATTAAATGACTTAAATAACATTAGCACAGGAATTAACCACTTCAATACCGCTTCACGTCCAAAGATGTGAACAGCGCGGACCTGAGGCGCCGGGGTCACGTCTTTGGACGTGATTTGCTTGTAATTCCCTGTGGCGCGCGGCGGGGAAAAACAGTCCCGACGCATCACCGAGGATCCGATGCGTGTACCCGGCGGCCGCGATGTCCGTCAGGTACACGCGATCGTCGGTGAGACAGCAGGGACGTGGAGCTCTGAGTGTAAACACAGAGCTTCACGTCCTGTCAGTGAGGTGACAGATGCTGTTTCTCTTGTACATAGGGAGACAGCATCGGTCACCTCCCCCAGTCACCCCCCTCCCCCCATACAGTTAGAACACACCCAGGCAATACATTTAACCCCTTCCTCACCCCCTAGTGTTAACCCCTTCAATGCCAGTCACATTTATACAGTAATTAGTGCATTTTTATAGCACTGGTCGCTGTATAAATGTGAATGGCGCAAAAAATGTGTCAAAAGTGTCCGATGTGTCCGTCGCAATATCGCAGTCCCAATAAAAATCGCAGATCGCCGCCATTACTAGTAAAAAAAAAATATAAAAAAAAAAAATCATAATTATGTCCCCTATTTTGTAGGTGCTATAACTTTTGCGCAAAGCAGTCACTTATTGTGATTTTTTTTTTTTTTTACAAAAATACGTAGAAGAATACGTATCGGCCTTAACTGAGAAAAAAATAAAAAAAAAAAAAAAAAATGGGATATTTATTATAGCAACAAGTAAAAAATATATATATATTTTTAAATTGTCGCTCTTTTTTTCATTATAACGCAAAAAATAAAAACCGCACGGGCGATCAAATACCACCAAAAGAAAGCTCTATTTGTGGGGAAAAAAGGGACGCCAATTTTGTTTGGGTGCCACGTCGCACTACCGCGCAATTGTCAGTTAAAGCGATGCAGTGCCGGAAGCTGAAATTTCGCCTGGGCACGAAGGGGGTTTATGTGCCCAGTAAGCAAGTGGTTAAACAGTCAATAAAAACAAGGCAAAATCAAAAGGAAAAACAATATTCAAATGACAAAATTGGAGACTACCATAGGCAGCCATCATATTGGAAGCAAGGCGTACCGGTCCCCCAAGCCCCCAGGCCCGACCGACACAGGGTCGCCGACTCCAGGAAGCAGGAGAGGCCAGAGCCCCGCCACCATACCCACGACCCCACCGCCCCGCAGGGCAGGAGCGGAGGGTCGCGGCATAGCTATCCAGAACATAACCATTCTATCAGATAGTGAGAGCGCCCCCCACCCCTGTAACCCCCCCCCCGCAACATTTCAGAAAATCACATGAACAGTCAAAACAAGCAAATATGAAATAAAAAAATATATATATATAAAAATAAAAACAAAAGCTAAATTACAGCCCGAACCGCTCGGGCAAAATGCAGGAGCACTAACGGGGAGGGGGAAAAAAGATTCACTCAAGTCAGGACCCCGCAAGGTAACAAAGGGAGGGCAATCAGCGCCCCAGACCACCATCCCACAAGCGGGGTGGCCAATAGAGCGACCCCCCAGCCACGCAATCATGGCCAAAGCAGGGTGAAGTCACAACAGGGGGACACAAACCAAAACTTGCCACCCCGATCCATGTGTGGAGCTAACAAGAGAGCAACGTTCAGATGGTGCGACACAGGATCAGGTAGCCTTGAAAAAAAAAATTGGGTTAATCAAAAAGGATAAATCAGGCAAATTCAGCCATTGTTGGATTGCTGAAAACGGTGGGCTTGCAAATCTCGCAGGGCTCTGGGAAGCCCGAGAGAGCTGACGGGGTGGCCCGGACGGTCCAGGCCTGGAGGATGAAGATGAAGTATCACGCTGGGATGGAGGGAGGTCCAGTTGAAGATCCAGGAAATGGCGCTTCAGATCAGCCGGGGAGGTAGCGTGGAACTGGCGACCCAGGTGAGAGAAAGACAGCTTGAACGGGAATCCCCATCTATATTTTATCCCGTGGGACTGAAGGATTTGAAGGTAGGGTTTGAGACCCCGTCGTCTAGCAATTGTGGCCGGCGAAAGGTCAGCGAACAGCTGGAGGGGATTACCTTGAAAAGATAGGTCCTGACATTCCCTTGCAGACTGCAAAAGCTTCTCCTTGGTACGATAGTAATGGAACTTGATAATAACGTCCCTCGGGGGACCTTCAGAGGGCTTGGGGGCCAAGGACCTGTGGATGCGATCAAACTCCAGTCTGTCCGCCGGTATGCCAGGAGCCAATTCCTGGAAAAAAGCAGTAGCTGTTCCCTGTAAGTCAGTAATGAACTCGGGGATACCACGGATGCGCAAGTTGTCTCTGCGGGCCCTATTCTCTGCGTCCTCCAACTTGTCCCTTAAGGCTTCTAGCTCCTCTGATAGCCTGCAAACCTCCTCCTCATGGCCATCCAACACAGTGGTGGCCAAGTCCATACGTTGTTCCAGCTGGTTAGTGCGGTGACCTATCTCTTTAAGGCCCCGCACAAAGTCTGAAGAGAGCTTACGTGATGCAGTAGTGATCTCATCCCTCACAATGCTGCGGAACTTAGCCAACAGAGCCTCTGAGTCAGCATGAAGAGCACCCACCCCATCCATGGGAAACAAGTGGAGACTGTCAGCAGGGGATCCTGAACCAACAGCAGAGAGCCGGGTCTCGTCGTCAGGCTCCGGAGGTTCAGGCGCCATCTTGCTCCGGCCCCTGCCTGAGGCTGGGGAAAGCTTACCAGGCTGCCGCTTCTGCTGTTTACCTTTCGCGGCGCGGAACATAGCCGCCAGCTGCCCGGGATACTCACAAGGTCCCGGAGGTGAGTATACAGTGTCGCCGCTCAACCCGTGCTGCGTTAGGCTGGCTTGATGGTTCCGACGGCGCGGAGCAAAGGACTCAGGCAGCCATCTCCTTCACTCGCGCGCATGCGCCCTACTCTTGCGATTTCAGGTTGTGTGTACCTTACCCCCTTTACCCGTTTGTATGCTTTCGATAACATTTCCCCTTAATTTATTTTTTAACATTTTTGGCTAGATATTTTCCCGACAGATCACACCATTGGTAACTCTCTTTCTTAAGTCTATAGAAAGCCGCTCTATTTTCTTGTTCTATGAGGTCCCTTAATTCCTCTCTTTTTAGAATAACAGTACGTTCAGCTTTGTGATCGCCTGTTTGTTTGTGGCTCTGTTCGAGATCAAAGATTGTTTTATGTAACTCGCCACATTTCCTCCTGCTTTCTTTTTTTTTTTTGCTGTTCCAATTGCAATCAGAATGCCTCTAATGTAGGCATTATGAGCCTCCCATACTAATGATTCTGACATATGTTCTGAGCTATTTGCTTTGTAATACAGTTCTAATTCCCTTTTAATCCTGCCTACGACCTCTTCGTCTTGTATTAGATCTTTGTTGAATCTCCATATACTATTACTCTTTTGTGTTCCCTCTATTTTTTAATTAATTGATACAGGAGCATGATCTGACAGAGTAACTATTCCAATCTCAGAGCTTGCCACTGCATCCAGTGATCTGTGGTCCACCAAAAATAAATTGATTCTTGAGTATGTCCCGTGGAATGAGTAGTCACGTATTTTTGGATGTTGTATTCTCCAAACATCCATCAATTGGTGTTGATGTAGTTTATTTTTAAGTGATTTCCGTTGTACATTCCCAACTCGCTGCACACGTGACGTACAATCGACATCTGGGTCCTGACAGAGATTCATGTCCCCGGCCATAATTACCCTGCCTATCTTGAAATCCATAAACCTCTCGATGACCCCCTTAAGAAATTTTATAGGATTTTTGTTTGGACCATAGATATTCGCTATGGAATAGTCAACTTCGTTTATTTTGCCCCTGAGCAGAAGATAGCGCCCCTCAGGGTCTACTATTCTCTCCCCCGGGACAAATCTTACTTCCCTGGCGAAACCAATGGCGACTCGCTTCACACGTTTAGTCGGTGAGTCGCCATAATACCATAACGGTATTCATGTGAGCATATTTTAAGATTTGAATTATGCGAGATATGTGTCTTTTGTAATAGTACTACATCCGCTTTGAGATATTTTAGTTCTCTCAAAATGTTACCCCTTTTTATGGAAGTGTTCAGCCCCTGTTTATTATACGAAAATATTTTTAAAGTTCCCTTACTATCTACCGGGTGATCACCCTCCCCACTCCCCCCATTTTATTGTATATCCCTAGTTGGTTCATGTAGATCTTTTCAGTGTATCGGCAGGTTTTCAGTAAGCATTGGTACAAAGCCACATCCTGTGTCTTATTACTGAAAATTCAGAGAGAACCCCAATCCATACCCACCCTCCCTCCATCACCTCTTCCTCCCCCCCTAACCCTCTCCCCAACTACCCTACCACCCCCTCCCACTGTGACCCATCCCGGACCTACCCACCCAAACCCCCCCGCCCCCCTTTCCCTCTTATGTTGGGGGATTATAGCCTTCCAAAGGCCAAAGGATTCATGGCTCTCCTTCTCCATCTGGCCCTACGGTTCTACCCCTGGAGGTTGGGCTCTAAAAGTGGGTCCCCTCCGGGACTGCTGCTACCTTCCTCCCACACCTGAGGGGGGAGCCCAAAGCCCTCACCCTTCCCCAAACGTATGCCACTTACTAATAAACACTTACCCCTTGCCACCCCCCTCCCCCCCCCCCGACTCACCCAACAGTGGACTCTTATTCTATTATCCTTCCCCGTTTCTACGGTAGCCCCCCTTTACCCATCCCATCCATTCCCTCTTTAATTTTCTATTTAGTTTTCATGTCAGTTTGTTTGTTTATTTATTTTCCTCTTTTGTTCCCTGAGATAAGGTGCCATGTCTGTTCAGATATATGGGACGTCTTCTCATGTGGCTCATTCCAGCCAGGGATCTCTATGAATGGAATATCAAGTCTCTGACAAAACGTTGTAATTTCTTCAGGAAATCTTAAGGTTGCGGACCTGCCCTCTTTCCTCCCAATTAAACACACTGGGAAACCCCATGAGCATTGAATACTATGCGTTTTTAAATGTTCAAGTAGGGGTTTTAATATTCTCCTTCTAGAGAGGGTCTCGGTAGCAAGGTCTGGAAAAATCTGTAAGTTGACCTCATTATACATGGCTGGTCTATTAGATTTCAGGCACTGCCAAATCTGTTCTTATCTTGGAAGTTATGAAATCTCACGTTCACGTCTCTGGGTATTTCCGCTGCCTTTTCTGCCGGTTTTCTGATCCGATGAAATCTTTCGAATTTAATTTTTTTATTCTCTATTTTACCCAAAATGTGGCCAAATACTTTATCCAATTTCTCCTGGAGATCTTCTCCTTCCTGATCTGGTAAACCGCAGATCCTCAAGTTTTTCCTCCGGTTCCGGCCTTCCGGTCTTCCATTAGGTACCACATATTCCTTTGTTCCCTCTGTCACATCAGCTGCTTGTCTGTCCAATTTATCCTCGGTTTCTTCACTCTTCTTAATAGATGGTTCATATCATCATGTACTATTGATATCTCATTTTTTAGCGAAAGCCTCACCCTTGAAATGTATACATGTAGTTCTAATCTCGAGAACATCTCTAAAAGCTCTCCTTTTGATGGGGGGTAGATCTTTATGACTGGCTCCGTATAATCCCGCAGCTTTCTCATCTGTCTCTGCGATTGTAACGATTTCAGATTGCCTTCTCTGTCCGCTTTTCTGTTGAACCTCCGATAATCTGCTTTTAGCCCCTGCTATTTTACTAGGGCTGTCTTTAAAACAGTTTTGAGTCATATATTTTTTTATAGTCCCCGGACTAGCGCTTATTTTGGGGGCATTAGCTACGGCTCCCCTTACTGGACGACCTCTCATTCTTGCTACCCTCTACTCCAGTATAACAGCAACACAAGGACGGAGATAATCAGCCAAACAGCCGCACAAACAGACCTAAGCCAGTTGAAGTAAGAGGGCATCGGAGGCGGGGGTTCAGGGAGTTTTCAGAGAGGGACAGATGTGTAGCAGACAAGCACAATTGTGCCACGCTTACAGCCCGTTTACCGTCCGCATACAGCCCTGCTGATTGCTCGGAGTGAGCTCAGAGCATGCTATGTTTTGCGGGGGCGGGGGGGGGACCGGCGGCTGACAGTCATTCACTGCACACCTGGGGAACTCATGGGGCTTGTGGAGCTCCTAGGTCTAGCAGCAGCAGCAGCAGCTCCCGACGAACCCTCCCATCAGGCTCCTCCCTCCCCCCTCATCTTCTATGACTTGTTTGACCTTTGTTCTGACAGTGATATTATCAGGAAAGAATACACCCTTATGTGATTCAGCACCAGAAGACTCACGGTCTACTTTGCACTGTTGGTTGTTTTTTTTTTCAGCACAGACACCTTTATTTTATCTCTGCACTGGGTTGATTTTCAACTGTCGATTCAGCATAGACCTTTTGGACTTTTCACAAATAAAATTTATGTGATCTGTATGTATCTCAATTGTTGTTGTTTCTGCATATGTCAAATTGTTGATATTGCATAAGTTATTTGATATTTCAATAGTGCAGCATAATTTTGAATAATTTATTTATCACTGTTACACTTTGGTGCATGCAGTTTAGTTAGGGAGTAGTGTGCACATTTATTATAATTTATAATCAAGTTATATTTGTTATATAATATACTTTATTATAAATAGATTTTTTTATTACACAATCCTTATTCTTCATTCATAGGGATGTAATGTCCCTTATATTTGTTGTCTTACAGAGTGGCAGTGGGTAGGGGGGGTTTCAATCTGAGGTATATCAACAGTGTGTCAGATTGCAATGAAGTGTTACCAGACTGTCAACAGTATTGCAAAGAGTTATATACTAACTAGACTGAAGACAATATAGTTGTTATTAAGTTTTCCAAAGTTTAATATTACAGAGATTGATCAAAATTTTCCTTGCAGATTCTGTCTGTTTTAAGTTTTAAAGATAATGCAGCAAAAAATAAATAACTTATTAAGAACTTAAAAAATTAGGGGAAGTGTTTTGAGATTTAAAGATAACCTGTCATCACCTGCATTGGCAAGTAAACACAGGCAGTGAATACTTAGAGAGGCTACACTTGCTTCAACTTGAACCTAACCAACCGTATTGGTATTTGTAGCAAAACAGGTCTTCCTTAAAGCAGAGCTCCACCCAAAAGGGGAAGCTCCACTTGTTTGCGCCCCTCACTACTGCCACATTTTGCACGTTTGTGGGGAAGAGGAGAGCAGGTATCTGAGCTAGAAATGTGCCGCCTCCTCCTTCCCTGCAGTCTTCTGGGACACATCACAGGTCACAGAAGACTACAGGGCCATTCATAAGGCACAGCGTGGCTTGCGCATGCACAATAGAAAACCAGCTGTGAAGCTGCAATGCTTCACTTTTTGTTTACCTTTCTTACTGTGCCAAGGCCTTCACATGAAGCCAACTAATGAATTACGTAAGAAAGGAAGGTGGGGCTTTAAATGAGCCAATTGACTTGTGAATGTAGAGTGGTTAGTAAACATTATTTATTTATAACAATAGTACAAAACAGGTAAGAAAGTATTTTCATATGTATACATACACATGCACACATGTCATAAACATAAAGGATACATATATGTCAGCTTGGCAGCACATAAGAGATAGTAAATATTGATAACATGTAATACATGGTAGTTCCTATTAATAAGGCATTGGTACACCATGTGCAAAAGAGCTGCTGTAAGATAGATACACACACACAACACACACACACACAATAATAGTTACATACTACTCAATTAATTTTGAATGTATACAAGATATATATATGGGCCAGTAAATAGGTAATGAGCCAGACTTGACTGAGCACCCCATGGAAACTTGATGCGTTTAATGGCTATATGCCATTCATCAGGAGTTGGGTACAGAAATAAACAGTAAATACAAATGGATATGTAGTATTAGTTAATATGTTCTACCCCAAAAGGGCAGAAAATATCTCACGGGGAGAAAGAAATATATACTCACAGGTTTGCTAGAGCACTGTGCTTGGCTAGCATCAAAGAAGATGGGACCCCAAATGGTTGTCTGTTCTGGAGCTGAGGTAAGGAACCCCACCCCAGCCAAGAAAACATCCACATAGAATGCCTGACTGCCACAACACATTCCACATGTGTGGGGGTAATTACAAGTACGGTGTTCTGGAAAAAAATGTGTAAAGATATGTGAAAAAAAGTGAAAAAATTGAGGAAAATTTGAAAAGTGAAATAACATGAGTGTTTGAAAACAAAAAAATAAAAAATATATTATTATTTGTATATTTTAATGAGTGTTATGTATGTGTAAATATACACACACCATAGTAAATTGTACCATAGCACCATAGTAAAACAAGTAATATTCCTTATTTATTGAATGAACACAAGATCATACATTTGACAGAATAGTCATAAATAAGAAAATACAGTATATGAAAAAAATATATGAAAAAATAGTCCAAGTGTAATGCCGAGCACACACGACCAGATTTTCCGTGGTTGGTTTTTCCGAAGGAATTCCACTCCAGCTTGTCTTGTGTACACACGGTCACACCAAATTCTGACCATCAAGGAAGCGGTGAACAACATGTACAACGGCACTATAAATTGGAAATTCAATTCTGAGTCCGGCACCTTTTTGGCAGCTTCTGCTAATCTCGTGTTAGTTCAAGTTTGGTGAGAGACGATTCACGCTTTTCAGTCTTCGTGCCTTTCAGACCGTTTCTGCTGTTCAGTTGGTGCTTGTGGGTTCATATCTGTTTTTCAGTTCATGTAGTCAGTTTGTATCTGGTTTTTAGTAGATTGTTGTCTGCTCGTTTCTGCATAATGAGGCATAAATCTATAGCTTGCAATAAAACAATGATCCTGCCATAAACGTCCTTGTTGGGTAATTTTCTGCTTTAGGGTAAAAAGCTCTGTCCCTGTCTTTCATGCCTAAAATGCTATCACTCAACTTGAAACCCATTGAAGAGGAATGGGCCAACACTCCACAGGTCACAATCAACAACCTGATCAACTCTATGTAAAGGAGATGTGCTGCACTGCATGAGGCAAATTGTGATCACATCAGATACTGACTGGTTTTTGGACCCCCCAATACAGTAAAACTGCACTTTTATTGCGGCCAGCCAAAAGCCCTCGTACACACGAATGAGGAACTCGTTCCTTGTCAGGCTTGTCGAGAATCTTGACAAGCTTTCTTTGCACACTGTCAAGACAAAATCTTTTCGTTCTCAAACGCGGTGACGTACAACACGTACGACGGCACTATAAAGGGAAAGTTTGATTACACTGGCGCCATCCTTGGGGCTGCTTTTGCTAATTTCATATTACTGCGTTTGGTGAGAGACGATTCGCACTTTTCAGTCTGTTACAGCGTGACGAATGTGCTATCTCCATTACAAACCCTACTTTTACCGAAGGCACGCTCCCACCTCATACTTTATTCTGAGCATGCGCGGGTTTCTAAGCATACACACGAACATGTTTCTCGTCGTAAACCAGCCCAACGAGAAACACGGCGAGGAAATTGAGACTCCCGGCGAGGAGAAAGAGAACTTGTTCTTTTTTTTTTCTCGTCGAGTTCCACGACAGTTTTCTCGACGAAAAAAAACATACACACGACCATTTTCTTTGGCAAAAATGCTCTGCCACCAAGTTTCTTGATGGATTCTGTCGAGGAAAACGGTTGTGTGTACAAGGCTTAAGGCACACCTGTGCAATAATCATGCTGTCTAATCAGCATCTTGATATGCCACACGTGTGAGGTGGATGGATTATCTTGGCAAAGGAGAAGTGTTCTCTAAGGCCTCGTACACACGAGGGGATATGTCCGCTGAAAACGGTCCGATGGACCGTTTCAGCAGACATCTCCGCTCGTGTGTATGGGCTAGCGGACAGATTTCTCCACCCGACAGATTTCAAAGCATGCTTTGAAATCCATCCGGTGGAATCTGTCCGCCCGACATGTCTGCTGGTTAGTACACTTACCAGCAGACATGTCGTCCCCCCACCGCCGCCGCGCCGCCGCCGAATGGATTCGGCGCTATGCGCGGAAGTGTTTAACTTCCTGGTGCGGTGACGTGGCGGTGACGTGGCGGCGTCAACGTCACCGCCGCATCACCGCGCCGTCCGGCGGCGGGGAATTTGATCCGATGGTGTGTACACGCCATCGGATCAAACTCCCGATCGGACATATCCGATGGAAATGGTCCGCGGACCGTTTTCATCGGATATGTCCGATCGTGTGTACGAGGCCTAACACAGATTTCGACAGATTTGTGAACAATACTTGAGAGAAATAGGCTCTTTGTGTACATAGAAAAAGTCATAGATCTTTAAGTTCAGCTTATAATAAATAGGGGCCAACACAAAAGTTCTTCCTCATTCACAGGTGAACTCACACGATTTCAAAACTGCATTTTTAGTTCCATTTCAAGGGCAATATAAACAGAGGCTAAAACCTGGAAGCTGATTGATTTCTTTGCAGAGCTGCACCAGATTTTGCACACTCCAGTGTTAGTAAATTCCCATCAATGTGTCCAGTGTAGATGACCCAGCTGAGCACATGATGCTGCCTTTAACCTCCTTAGCGATATTCCCGAGTCGGGCTCGGGGTGAACTTTCCATACCAAAAGCGGTATCCCCGAGCCAGATTCGTGTTTGAATTGCAGGATACAGGGGGAAGTTATTTACCTTGTCCCTGGATCCTGAGATGTGTCCCCGCTGTGTGTGCAGGCTCCTCCGCTGTGTCTCCTCACTCGATTAACAGTGTCGAGTGCCGAGCTCCGTTCCCTGCAACAAAGCGACGCATGGGGACGGAGTTCAGCGTCAAATTCAAAAAGTGAAACACACAATACACATACAGTATACTGTAATCTTACATATTACAGTACTGTGAAAATAATTACACACCCTCTTTGTCCCTAGTGGTCTGCCCAGTGTCGTACATGCACTTTTATATAATAAAAACTGTTATTTCTGCCTGGAACCTGGAGATTTTCCATATTAACCAAAAAGTGTCCCTTTACATCAAAAGTGCTTTTAGGCCAGCTAGAAAACAGCGATAATAAATTAGAATTACTTGCAGAATTGAGTGATAGCAAATTGTGGGGAAATTCGTCATCAAACAATACAAATAATGAAAGCGTCAATTCTGCAACTGATCAAATTTCAGTGTTTTGGACTTGATTACATTATTGAATCATTTTTATTATAATTACATTATTTTTTTTTTATAATTATTTATAGTTATTTATTATATTATAATTTGTGATTTTGTGTTTCAAACTTTATCATACCCGGATGTCAACTAGACTCTTGTTTGGACAGATTTAAGTGATTTATTCCTAAGAATTGCAGGCCTAAAATATAAAACGCCAAATTTCCATGCAAAATAATTGTACTGCTTTCAGCACCTAAAACCAGAAGGAATCATACCACCAGGGAGGTTAAAGCGATTGTAAAGGTTTTTTTTTTTTTTTTTCTAAATAGGTTCCTTTAAGATTGTGCATTGTTGGTTCACTTACCCTTTCCTTCGTTATTTCCCTTCTAAATGTTTTTTTCTTTATCTGAATTTATCACTTCCTGTTCCTCCTCAGTAAGCTGTTCTGGCTGACTAACCCCCAGCCAGAACAGCTAAAAAAGATGGGGGCAAGCTTACTGAGGAGAAACAGGAAAAGAGAAATTCAGACAAAGAAAAAAACATTGAGAGGGGAAATTGAAGGAAAAGGTAAGTGAACCAACACTGCACTAGCTTAAAGGAACCTATTTAGAAAATGAAAACGAACCTTTACAACCCCTTTAAGCCTCTAGTCTGTTCATGTTCACTCAAGCAGGACATTGACAAGGCTGGTCAGCTGAAGAGTTGTTTAATAAATAGATAGATAGATAGATAGATAGATAGATAGATAGATAGATAGATAGATAGATAGATAGATAGATAGATAGATAAACTAGTCTGTCTGGAAAGTGTAATGTATATTAGGTGTACTTTGAGGTTGATTTACTAAAACTGGAAAGTGCAAAAAAAAACTGGTGCAGCTCTACATAGAAACTAATCAGCTTCCAGTTTTTTTTTTTTTTGGTCAAAGCTTGAATTAACAAGCTGAAGTTGGAAGTTGATTGGCTACCTGTATGGTAGCCAATCAACTTCCAACTTCAGCTTGTTAATTTAAGCTATGACCAAAAAAAAAACTGCACCAGATCTTGCAGTTTTATGCTTGATTCACACTTATGCATTTTTAGTGCTTTTCGCATTTTGCAGATTTGCACTACATTTACCATGGTTTCCTATGGAACATGTTCTGTAGTACAAAACGGAAAAATTACCTGAGTACTAAGCTGACCTCTGGTTTAAAAAAAAAAAAAAAGATTCTATTGAATTTAACAGGCAAGGAGACTATCTTTTTTTTCACATATGTACAGGCATACCCCACTTTTAAGTACACAATGGGACCAGAGCATGTATGTAAAACGAAAATGTACCTAAAGTGAAACAATAACTTTTTTTCACTTCTAGTGTATAGTGAGGGATAAGGGGCTATAGTGGGGGTGTCAGGAGCTGTAGTTGATGTCTCAGGGGCTGTAGTGGGGGTGTCAGGGGCACACTGGAACAGGGCAGGTTATGCTTTCGGAGCTTCAGCTCCTTCTACTGCGGCTGCAAAATGTCTGTACAGAACCTGTAAGGCACTTTAAATACACTCGTGGGTATGTCCTTACTCGCAAGTGTATGTAAAGTGAGTGTACTTAAAGCGGGGTATGCCTGTATGCCATTTTGCTATCATAAATGTACAATTGTTAGATCCAAATCATTCATTATCTTACAACATACTGTATAATGATATTTTTTAGAACATGGTTGATTTATGTGAAATCTAAAAAGGAATAAAGGCTCCATGATTCACAAGAAAAGAAGTCCACATAATTAAAGTGATTGTAGACTTTTTTTAAATTAACAAACATGTTACACTTACCTGAACTGTGCAATAGTTTTGCATAGAGTGGCTCCAAGGCTCCTCTTCTGGGGTCCCTCACTAGCGCTGTCCGCTCCTCCTCTTTTTTGATGTGCGGGGACAACTCCAACGCCAATGGCTCCCACTGCTGCCTCCATGTCCAAGATAGAGGGAGCAGTGCCGTTGCTCTCAAATACAGTTCTGAATCAGGATCAGGCTCAGGTAAGTTATTTAGGGGGGCTGGGGGGTGAGCTGACCATGAAAGGTTTTTCACCTACACCTGCTGTCACGATTTGAAAACAGCATGGCCACACAGGGCTCCGCCCACACAGCTGCGTGATTCATGATCCATTTACAGTTTTCTGTACCAGTAGCCATAATGACAAATGGGTTATAGTTCTCTACGAACCGATAGGGCACTGGTGAGCACTCTCGTACTTAATTGACTCTTCCTGCAGTTCAGTAACCTACTGCCCATATGGGTACAGTTGCGATGCTTTAGAAGTTTCAGTGAAAAAAAATAATAAATAAATAAATGTTACCTGCTAAAATATGTGCATGTATATTTTTTTGGACAAATTAACTTGTCCTTTAAGGTAAAAAAAAAATGTTAAGCCTTTAAAGTGGTTGTAAAGTCAGAAGGTTTTTGTATCTTAATGCATTAAGATAAAAGGGCTTCTGTGTGCAGCAGCCACCCTAAGCACCCCCAATAATTACCTGAGCCCATCTTGACCTAGCGATGCTGCACGACGTTCAGCTGAACTTGCACAATTTGACAGACATCTGTGCGGATTCCTGCACAGATGTCTATACAAATCACCTCCCAAAGTTGCCAAAAGTAGAACAGAAACTGCTTTTGGGAATCGGTGCGGCACTGCAATTAGACCTATTAAATCGCATGCCAAATCGTACCAAATTGAACCTAGGCTAAAAGTGTGTTTAATTTAGAGGCAGGGGTGAGATTTTCTGACCCGAAGATTCTCAAGCCTCTAGGAAAGGTATTACCCACCCTCCCCTTTTTTTGTGCTGGTTACACCTTTTTTTGTTGAATTTTACCTTGCCATTACCTAAATGGTTGCAACTTTAGGTTACCTGTGCTTTTTGGTAGTGAGATGCCTGTTTGAAACTTTTGGTGAAGATGTGAAGGTGTTTAGGCAGTGGTAAAATATTAAATAGGTTTTCACAGTATATTTGTGACTGCAACAATGTTTCTTGTACAATGCAATTTGTTGGTTTACTTAGTAATTGAAATATAAAAAAATTGTGGTCTTGGCTTTCCAAAACAGGAACATTTATTTATGTATTACTTGGGGCAGGGCCCTTTAGTAGTGATATAGGCATCTGAATCTACCTGATTCATTATATCAGTTAAGATAAACTAATATCTTATTTGATTTAAATCATATGATTCAGAATTCAGCATTACCAGTAAATGTAATCACTGGCAGGTGAAAACATAATTTCTAGTCTTTGAAATGAAGATTTATTGATAATCATTTAGCCTGAAAACATTACAGTCCCAAGGAACAGACGTCAGATACTAACAGTCTGCAAACCCTCCATTTGTTTTCAGAATATCTCACTTGTAAGAGTTTCTATGGTGTTCACATTTTCTAAAATGTATAGCAAAACAAACCTTGTAAAGGATAACAGATTGTCGCATATAATATGCAGTTTAAAGCCGCAAATACGCAGAGATGTCATATGCAGTACTAGAGCAGAAAACAGATCCAGCTGATTATAACATTTTAACAAGCCCCCATATGCTGTACACTGTTATTATTTTCTTTCCCTGCTAACACACTGTTGCCAAGAATTCTTCAAACACAAGTTTAAAGGAAAACTAGGTGTTCTAATATATGCAGTATACATGTAATGCTACCCCTAAAGGAGCCGCTGAGCATTTAACAGTTCTTTCCCAAAACAGTGTAGAGGCAGACAACAGCAGTGCATTCGCTCCAGCTCATTGAAAAGTCCAGGGGGTTGTCTTTTTCTAGTAGAAACCTGGGAGGGAATTTGGGGTGCTGTGGGATACTCCAAAATGCTTGAGCACCATTCTTCACAGGACAATTCTCTTTCTCTCTAAACAGTAGCCGTGCAGTCTTTCACTCACAGCTGGGTACCATGAAATAGTTTGTAGAACAGGTATGGCAGGGGTCAAGTCCTGGGGAAAAAAGTGTGGGAACTCCCACCCAAGATCCACTCCCCCACCAAAAAAAATAAAAATATATACACTCATATGCATAATTACTAAACCGCATGTTTTTTTTTTTTTTGATCCACTGTACCTTAGTAATCCTTTATGTTACTGGCCGCTTCCTGTATATGAATTCATCGGGTAGTGTGCGGGTATTCCGTCACTTCCTCAATGCCGCAATGTCTCCTGGGAGCTTTTGTCATTGTTCCCAGGAGACATTGCGGAGGTCTGCCACGAGTTATCACAGGATTTAGAAAGAACTTTAAGCAATGTCTCCTGGGAACAATGGCAAAAGCTCCCAGGAGATATTGCGGCATTGAGGAAGTGACGGATTACCCGCACACTAACCGATGAATCCATATACAGGAAGCGGCCAGTAACATAAAGGATTACTAAGGTTTGCCTGCCCCTGACAGTGACTCGAGCTGGGCATCGCCGCTTAGTGAAGGATTGGCTCGGGTGGCTCGGCTGCTCTCGGCTGCTCTAGTCCTGCAAAGGGAACTGCGTTCCTGCTGTGAAAAAAGTGCAGGGATGCCGTTCCCACGCGTTCCCGCAGAACTTGAGCCCTCAGGTATAGTTAGGTTGGAACAGTCTATAGGTTTATGGCTGAGGACCATAAAGTAGCTTTAACACAGATACAGCTAGACAGGTTCAGCTGGGGACCATGAAGTAGCTTTAATGTGCAGTACAGACATATATATATATATATATATATATATATATATATATATATATATATATATATATATATATATATATACAGTACAGACCAAAAGTTTGGACACACCTTCTCATTCAAAGAGTTTTCTTTATTTTCATGACCATGAAAATTGTAGATTCACACTGAAGGCATCAAAACTATGAATTAACACATGTGGAATTATATACATAACAAAAAAGTGTAAAACAACTGAAAATATGTCATATTCTAGGTTCTTCAAAGTAGCCAACTTTTGCTTTGATTACTGCTTTGCACACTCTTGGCATTCTCTTGATGAGCTTCAAGAGGTAGTCACCTGAAATGCTCTTCCAACAGTCTTGAAGGAGTTCCCAGAGATGCTTAGCACTTGTTGGCCCTTTTGCCTTCACTCTGCGGTCCAGCTCACCCCAAGCTGAGATGCTGTGGTAGCCATGCTGGTTCAGTATGCCTTCAATTTTAAATAAATCCCCAACAGTGTCACCAGCAAAGCAACCCCACACCATCACACCTCCTCCTTCATGCTTCACGGTGGAAACCAGGCATGTAGAGTCCATCCGTTCACCTTTTCTGCGTCGCACAAAGACGCGGTGGTTGGAACCAAAGATCTCAAGTTTGGACTCATCAGACCAAAGCACAGATTTCACTGGTCTAATGTCCATTCCTTGTGTTCTTTAGCCCAGACAAGTCTTTTCTGCTTGTTGCCTTTCTTTAGCAGTGGTTTCCTAGCAGATATTCTACCATGAAGGCCTGATTCACACAGTCTCATCTTAACAGTGGTTCTAGAGATGTGTCTGCTGCAAAAGGAACCTAGAATATGACATATATTTTCAGTTGTTTCACACTTTTTTGTTATGTATATAATTCCACATGTGTCAATTCATAGTTTTGATGCCTTCAGTGTGAATCTACAATTTTCTTAGTCATGAAAATAAAGAAAACTCTTTGAGTTAGAAGAAGTTTTGGTCTGTACTGTATATACATATATATATATATAAATAAACATATATATATATATATATATATATATATATATATATATAATATATATATATATATATATATGTATACATATATATATATACACATATTGACGTAATGAATGACAAAAATTACAGATTCGCAGTGTATCCTAACAGGGTGACTCTGAGGGTAAATAACAGTGTTCCAATGTTCCAATAATATTTAGAAGGAGAGAAATTAAACAAAAGAAGTGGACTTTATAGGCACACGCATAAACTATATAAAATTTCATAGAAGGTGAGGTTGAAAAAAGACACAAGTCCATCAAGTCCAACCTATGTGTGTGATTATATGTCAGTATTACCTTGTATATCCCTGTATGTTGTGGTCGGTCAGGTGCTTTTCTAATAGTTTCTTGAAACCATTAATGCCCCTACTGAGACCACTGCCTGTGGAAGGGAATTCCACATCCTTGCCGCTCTTAGAGTAAAGAGCCCTCTATGTAGTTTAAGGTTAAACCTCTTTTCTTCAAATTTTAATGAGTGGCCATATGTATTGTTAAACTCCCTTCCGCAAAAAAGTTATCTCTATTCTGGGGTCACCAGTACGATATTTGTCATTTTTAATCATATCCCCTCTCAAGCGTCTCTTCTCCAGAGAGATTAAGTTCAGTGCTTGCAACCTTTCTTCATAACTAATATTCTCCAGACCCTTTATTAGCTTTGTTGCCCTTCTTTGTACTCGCTCCATTTATAGTACATCCTTCCTGAGAACTGGTGCCCAGAACTGGACGGCATACTCTAAAGCCATGTACACACAGCCCAGGTTCTCGTTAGGAAAAAAAACGTTGTTTTTCCTGATGAGAATCCTGGCAAGAATCTCTTGCTGGCCGAGTGTACAGACACACCATTCAAAAGAAACGCCATTCTTTTATCGTTTTATCTCTGGAGTTATTCCCTTTTTTGAATGCATGCCAATATTCTGTTTGGTTTATTAGCAGCAGCTTGCCATTGCTGAGCCTATCATCTACTAGGACCCATAGGTCCTTTTCCATCCTAGATTCCCCCAGAGGTTCTCCCTCTAGTGTATACATTGTATTCATATTTTTGGCACCCAAATGCATTATTTTAAATGTTTCTACATTAACCACCTCAATACAGGGCACCTAAACCCCCTTCCTGCCCAAGCCATTATTAAGCTTTCAGTGTTGTCATAATTTGAATGACAATTGCGCAGTCAGGCAACACTGTACCCAAATGAAATTTTTCACGACAAATAGAGCTTTCTTTTGGTGGTATTTGATCACCTCTGTGTTTTTTATTCCGTGTGCTATAAACAAAAGAAAAGTGGGAAGTTTGAAAAAAACACAATATTTTTAACTTTTTGCTATAATAAATATCCAATTTTTTATTTAACCACTTCAGCCCCGGACCATATTGCTGTCCAAAGACCAGAGCACTTTTTGAGATTCGGCACTGCGTCGCTTTAACTGACAATTGCGCGGTCGTGCGACGTGGCTCCCAAACAAAATTGGCGTCCTTTTTTTCCCACAAATAGAGCTTTCTTTTGGTGGTATTTGATCATCTCTGCGGTTTTTATTTTTTGCGCTATAAACAAAAACAGAGCGACTATTTTGAAAAAAATGCAATATTTTTTACTTTTTTCTATAATAAATATCCCCAAAAATATATATAAAAAAAATATTTTTCCCTCAGTTTAGGCCGATACGTATTCTTCTACATATTTTTCGTAAAAAAAATCGCAATTAGCGTTTATTGATTGGTTTGCGCAAAAGTTATAGCGTTTACAAAATAGGGGTAGTTTTATGGCATTTTTATTATTATTTTTTTTTTTTACTAGTAATGGCGGCGATCAGCGTTTTTTTTCGGTACTGCGATATTATGGCGGACACTTCGGACACTTTTGACACATTTTTGGGACCATTGGCATTTTTTTTAGCGATCAATGCTATAAAAATGCATTGGATTACTATAAAAAATGCCATTGGCAGTGAAGGGGTTAACACTAGGGGGCGGGGGGGGTTAAGTGTGTTCCTATTTGTGTTCTAACTGTATGGGGGGGGTGGCCTCACTAGGGGGAATCACTGATCTTCTGTTCATACATTGTATGAACAGAAAATCAGCGTTTCCCCGCTGACAGGAACGAGCGCTGTGTGTTTTCACACACAGCTCCCCTTCCCCGCTCTGTAACGAGCGATCGCGTGTGCCCGGCGGCGATCGCGCCCGCCGGGCACACGCACGGGACTCGGGGGCGAGCGGGGGGCGTGCGCGCGGGCCGCCGGCGGCGCGCACGCGCCCCCTAGTGGCCGCGAAAAGCGCGACGTAGAGCTACGGGCTCTCGCGCAGGAGTGGACCTGGCGTATAAGGAGTGCGACCTGCCGCGGTATAAACTGCGTGGGCGGCTGGTCGCGGCAAGTGGGTTAAAAAAAAAAAAAACGTTTTTTTTCCTCAGTTTAGGCCATATGTTATGTACACATTTTTTGGTAAAAAAATTGCAATAAGCGTATATTGATTGGTTTCTGCAAAAGTTTATAGCGCCTACAAAATAGGGGATAGATTTATGTCATTTCTATTATTATTTTTTTTAATAGTAATGGCGGGGATCTGCAATTTTTACCGTGACTGCGATATTGCGGCAGACATATTGGACAATTTTTACACTATTTTGGGACCATTCACATTTATACAGCGATCGGTGCTATAAAAAATGCACTGATTACTGTATAAATGTGACTGGCATGGAAGGGTTAACACTAGGGGGCGATCAAGGGGTTAAATATGTTACCTGGGGAGTGATTATAACTGAAGGGGGAGGGGACCGATCTGTGTTCCTCTGTACAAGGAACACACCATTGGTCTCCTCTCACCTGACAGAACGTGGATCTGTGTGTTTACACACACAGATCCACAAACCTGCTCTGTTACCGGGCAATTGCGGTTGCCCCGGCAGACATTGCGGCCGCCAGGGACATCACGGCTGCTGGACATATGCAATGGTGCCCGAGTGAAGGGAAGCCAAGGACATATAATATGACGCCTGGCCAGAACAAGAGCTGCACTGCCCAGCCGTCATTTGATGGCCAGTGGGCGGCAAACGGTTAAACCTCATTTGCCATGTAGTCGCCCACCCTGTTCAGATCTACTTGCAAAGTTTCCACGTCCTGTGGAGAAGTTATTGCCCTGCTTAGCTTAGTATCATACACAAATACAGAAATGTAACTGTTGACCCATCCTCCAGGTCATTTAAGAACAAATTAAATAGGATTGGTCCCAGCACATTTCAACACAGACATTGCGACATGGTAGTGCACCAATTAAAGGTTTGAATCAGGTATGAGGAGGTGACACTGTGCCCCAGTGATCTCTGATTTCTCCCATGTTGTTGTTCAGGTCAATCTCCACCTCTTTAAGGTTGTCTACCCCTGACATAAGGGAATAAGGCTAGCCAACCAGTGCTCCTCCCTTGCCAGGAGAGTTGTGCTGAATGGAAAACCATGTGGCTTGACTGACACATATGGAGTGTGTGTCCAGGTCTGAGAGATAGGTGCTTTGATCAGACCATTGTCTTACTGTATGAATAGTTAGTGAGTAACTGTTGCACACTGTGTGAAACCGTGTTTGAACCGGCGAGAAGCTGTAAAGCCCAAGCAGCACAACTCCATTTCCAGGAAAATGAAAGTGTCAGGACTCGACAAGCCCATGCCTGTGAGAAAGGTTTGAAACTGTTCAGAGACAGACTTGAGTTTTAACAAAAAAAGGGATTTTTAAATACAGCTTACCTGTAAAATCCTTTTCTTGGAGTACATCACGGGACACAGAGCGGCATATTCATTACTATATGGGTTATATGGAGTACCTTCAGGTGTGGACACTGGCAATCTCAAACAGGAAGTCCCCTCCCTATATAACCCCCTCCCCTAGAGGGAGTCCCTCAGTTTTTGTAGCAAGCAGTATGCCTCCCAAAATGTTCCCCAAAAGAGGGGTGGGAGCTCTGTGTCCCGTGATGTACTCCAAGAAAAGGATTTTACAGGTAAGCTGTATTTAAAAATCCCTTTTTCTTTCTCGTACATCACGGGACACAGAGCGGCATATTCATTACTATATGGGATGTCCGAAAGCAATGCTTTAATGAGGGGAGGGAGACATCTTCCAAAGAAGGATTCAATTTAGAGGTATACTCAAATAATAATAAAAATTCCAACTTAGTCAAGAAAAAACTTTTTTTTTTTTTTTCTTTTTTACAACCAAGGGTGCCTCTGATCCCGAGGATCTTAAACTGCAGCCTGTAGTACTGCCTGTCCAAAGGCAGAATCCGCATTCCTTCTCACGTCTAGTTGATAAAACTTTGTAAACGTGTGGACTGATGACCACGTCGCCGCCTTGCATATCTGAGCCATAGAGATCTGATGGTGTGCTGCCCAGGAGGCGCCCATGGCCCTGGTAGAATGGGCCTTTACCGACAAAGGAGGAGGCAACCTCTTCAAACCGTAGGCTTGAATGATTAATTGTCTAATCCATCTCGAGATGGTGGATTTTGCAGCTGCCTGCCCCTTCTTGGGGCCATCTGGTAGAACGAACAACACATCTGTTTTCCGGATCTTTTCTGTAGCTTTAAGATAGGCCTTCATGGCCCGGACAATATCCAAGGTATGCAGCAACCCCTCCTTTCTAGATGTGGGTTTCGGAAAGAAGGATGGAAGTACCAAATCCTGGTTCAAGTGAAAATTGGATATAACCTTTGGTAGAAAGGAAGGATGGGGCCGGAGAACTGCCCTGTCCTTATGTAGAACGAGATATGGTTCCTTACACGATAAGGCTGCTAATTCTGACACTCTCCTGGCCGAAACTATGGCGACCAAGAAAACCAACTTTCTTGTCAGTAAAACTAAAGGAATCTCAGCCAACGGCTCAAAGGGTTGTTTCTGTAGAGTGGACAGGACAAGATTTAAGTCCCATGGACAAATTGGTGACTTGACAGGAGGATTAATACGCAAGACCCCCTGTATGAAGGTCTTTTAGCGACTCGAGTGGGTGGCCAGCGGCCTCTGAAACCACACTGACAGAGCTGAAATCTGTCCCTTGATTGTGCTTAATGCCAGGCCTTTATCCACTCCTAGCTGCTGGAGAAAACTTAACACCCTATCAATGGTATATTTGCGGTTGTAGTCAGAGTCTACACCGAGGAATACGATACCCTAACTACCCAGGCCTGAGGTGTGCCATTAGCCTCGCTGGACAGTACGCCTATAAGTGGGCATACCCTGAAGTAATTATGAAGAAATGAATGAAGAAAATGATAACCTGAAAAAAGGGGAACGGGTGGGTGGGTACCCAGAAACCCCACCGACGCCGGACATTAGAGGGGAGGAGGGATAAATAGCCCTCCGACTCTCCTACAAACTCAGGCAGCACTGCTGCGGCCCCGCCTTCCACTTGTAGTCAGAGTCTACACCGAGGAATACGATACCCTAACTACCCAGGCCTGAGGTGTGCCATTAGCCTCGCTGGACAGTACGCCTATAAGTGGGCAAAAAGACCCAGAAGTAGGTGTGATAAAAGAAATGGAAGGGCACGAATATCTGTCTGGTAGAGAAAGCACGCCCTGACAGCCTCAAGAACGGCTCCGATAACCATCCGTTACGACAGCAGAAAAACCAGCGTCCCAAGAACCGATGATTGGAAGGAACCCCGCAACAAATGACTGTCCCCGTGCCTGACTGACTAAGCTTTCCTCCAAAAGCACAGACATGGGAACCACTGCTGGTGGCGCGAGGATACGTGGGGAATGAAACAAGGGCCGCCCTGAGGAGCCCTGTGAAAGCAACACCCATGACAAACACCACACAACCACTGACCTAACTATCCATACCTGGTAAGGGGACGTGAGAAGGAGAGAGATGCAAAAACCGGACAACTGATAGGAGGGAAGGGGTTTGAGAGCCGAGTACCCGAAAGATGAGTCGCTGATGTTAATGGACGAGGCCACCACGCAGTAGCGATATGCACCGATACAGAGACAGAACCAGACATGGAATGACCCGACCTACCCGAGTAACTGGGACCCCCCCCTATCAACAGGCCGGGCAATGGACAAAGAGCCTGGCCTGACGGACCCGCCCCGACGATCTGGCAACTATGAACAAGAGAACAGCCCCAAAGATAAGAAGCAACGACTCCATGGATGAGAACCCTAATAAAATTGTCCTAGCAGGAACGGCCAGAACACGCTTAAGCTGGTATGTGAAGCAGCCGGGATGGAACTGGACCCAAACTGAAATGTACCGCCTACCCTGCTGCGGCCGGAAAAGGAAAACCCCTTGTAGACCTACCACCCTGCTGAGCCAAGTACGGGCCAACCCCTGCGTGACGGCGTACTGCCATGCTCTGTAACCCCCCACGTGGAGCAGGCGGGATGCACCAGAATGTGTCGCCCCCCTAAACGTGTGCCGCACGCCCACCCTAGAAAACCGAAAGAAAAGACAACAGACAACAGACAACAGACAACAAAACATGAGACACCCCCCTCCCCACTGTAGCTGCCCTGGGCCCAACGATGTGAGCAGAAATGACCAGACCTCAGCGCGTGAATGAACCTGACGACAGATCCTACCCAAGTGTATGTGATACGTGTAAGCAGTAAGCGAGCCCGAGTAACCTGCCGCGCAGACAGGTAATTAAAAAACGACACACTCAAGGCGATGTACCCACAGACCGTGGTGGGTAGATGTATAGGCGTAAGAATGAACGTGCACGTATGACGTATGTTATACAGGCGAGAAGATTGTGGTCAACAATCATTTAAAAACGAAACCTCAGCCCGTATGGACCTGTAGACGTGACAGATCCTGAGAATGCGCACCCTGGCTGACTATACCCGAAAGAACAGTATGACGAGACAAAGAAAACAAATAACGCTACAAAGCTGTTTGTGTGCTGTGACTGCATAGCACCGACAAGCTATGTGCCCAACCCTTGCTGGAGTAGGACCCCCAACAGAAACACAACCCCCTTTGTGCCTACCCAAGTATGAAGACCTGGCCGTGACGGAGGACCCCAGCATGTCAAGAACCCGACGACCCAACCCCCCCCCCCCGTGAATAACGTGAGCGAGTGCGAGTGACCTGCTGCACAGCAGAATACTGAGGACCCGTGCACCCACAGACCGTGGTGGGTAGTCCCTGCCCGTGAAATGAAACCCAATGCGTAGCCAGATGTGACATGACAGGCGAGAAGTTTGAGGTGAACAATCGTCTGGAAAACAAAAACCTCAGCCGAATGGATCTGTAGACGTGACAGACCCCGAGATGCGATGGAAATGAATGAACAAAGCTAGAACGGCCACTGGTGCAAGCTGAACCTGCGTGACGACAGACACACGCCATGACAGACACACGCCAATGACAGACACACGCCATGACAGACACACGCCATGACAGACACACGCCATGACAGACACACGCCATGACAGACACACGCCATGACAGACACACGCCATGACAGACACACGCCATGACAGAGAACACACGCCATGACAGGCACACGCCATGACAGACACACGCCATGGACTGAGCTGCTGTGACCGAGACTGATGAGCGGCGACAGTTGAAAATGCTGCGCGCGACAGAAGCATGCTGCTGACCGCATCGCTATGACCTGACAGGAAACATACAGTGACTCTGCAACCGCTATGACAGAACATGCTAAGACAGAAAACATACCGCTGACAAAACCGCTGAGAAGAAAACATACTGACAAAACCGCTGAGACAGAAAACATACTGACAAAACGCTGAGACAGAAAACATACTGACAAAACCGCTGAGACAGAAAACATACTGACAAAACCGCTGAGACAGAAAAAAAACATACTGACAAAAAACCGCTGACTGAGACAGAAAACATACTGACAGAACCGCTGAGACAGAAAACATACTGACAGAACCGCTGAGACAGAAAACATACTGACAGAACCGCTGAGACAGAAAACATACTGACAGAACCGCTGAGACAGAAAACATACTGACAGAACCGCTGAGACAGAAAACATACTGAGCAGAGACCGCTGAGACAGAAAATATACTACAGAACCCATACAGAGAATAAACATACTGACAGAACCGCTGAGCATTGAAAAATACTGACAGAACCGCTGAGACAGAAAACATACTGACAGAACCGCTGAGACAGAACCATACTGACAGAACACGCTGAGACAGAACCATACTGACAGAACGCTTTGAGAACAGAACCATACTGACAGAACCGCTGCTGAGAACAGAACCATACTGACAGAACCGCTGAGACAGAACAACGTGAGGCAAGCACAAGCCATGATAACCCACCAACCAGCCCCCCCCCTTCTGGACTGCACTCCCTCCCCTAGAACCGTGCCCCCCCAGGGAAGCCAGACTATCATGAAAGATTCCCCCCCCCCCCCCATGGGGCCATGACAGGGCACGTCCCGGCCTGGCAACCATACCTGGAATACCTGCTAGTGTGACCCTGAGTGGTTGCGTGACCCCTGGAGAAGTGGGTGGACAGCCTTCCCCCATACTGCCAGTATGACCCCTGGAGATGCGGGGGACAGCCTGCCCCCCCCCCCAAGCTGCTAGTGTGACCCCAGGAGAAGTAACTGATGCCCATCCCATGCCGGCCAGCTTGAGCCCAGGATGAGAGGGTAGATCCCCCCCTCCCCCGTGTTAAGGCATCCAGCTCGGCCCCCCCCCCAGCCAGCATCATGTGAACCAGAGGCTAACCAGGAGAGAGCCCTAGCAGTCACAAAGAAGATGGTGTGAGGCTGCAGAACCTCAAACCCCCCCCCCCCCACCCCCAAAGCCCCCATCCCACCTGAGCACTGGGGGACGCAGTCGGATGCCCCCCCCCCTCACAGTGTATGCGGGAGGGTGGACGGAGGGGTGCCCCACATGATATGATCCCGGAAGGAGAAGCGAGCACCGGGCGGCCACCTAAAAGGCAGACGGAGCCCTGGCAGCATGGGTGGATGCGCCCCCCCACCCCCTCCCGAAGCGGGCGGCCCCTACGAAGCTGTGCCTGGCCGAACAGTGCCCCCCCCCCCTCCATGGTGCCTGCGTGGGCGGGCCAAGTAGAAGGAGCCACGGAGGAGTGGAAGGTGGGAACCTCTCCCTGCTGCCCGGCGTGAGCTAGATACCGGAGGCATGCTGGCGTCCCCTGAGCGGCGATCAGCGGGAAAGAAGGAGGACGGCGCGCAGACTAACCTGCCCAGAAGGATCCTCCTCACCATGGTCCGGGCATGCCCCCCGTGTGACAATACCACCCCTCTGGCAGCCATATCCCTCGAGGGATAACCCCTGCCACGATACTCAGGCCGCTCTGCAAGAAACCGGAAGTGACGTGCATCGGGAGAGGCGGGCGGCCTCCTCGCTAGAAGGAGCAGCGTAGGTGGAGGTGCAGCCCCCCCTCCCCCGGCGCGAGCCAACTGAACGGCAAGGTGGGTGGGCAGCTAGATGGACGGCCCCCCTCCCCCCGGTAGGAACAAGCACCGGATCCCTGACGTGCCCTGGGAAATCGGCAGGCGGCCTCCTCCCGTTAAATGGAGCCCCCCGCAGCGTGGGTGGGTGGGTGAATGAGCACTGGGAGAAGCGGGCGGCCTCCTCAATACCAGATGGAGCCCAGGCAGCGTGGGTAGGTGTGGATGGACGGGTGCCCTCCTCCAGCGTGACCATGGTGAGACACATGCAGCCGACCTGCACGAAACCGGAAGTGACGCGGCGGCTACCCAGAAACCCCACCGACGCCGGACATTAGAGGGGAGGAGGGATAAATAGCCCTCCGACTCCTCCTACAAACTCAGGCACGCCTGCGGCCCTGCCTTCCACTTGTAGAGGAAAAAAAAAATCTATTTTTTTTTTTTTTTACAAGGGATTAAAACAATACAGGGTTAAAATGTGTTCTTTTTTTTTTTAACAATACAAGGACGCCGGCAGTTGTGTCTGTGTCTCCCTGCAACAGCTAAAAGTCGGCGGGGGAGGGTTTTCAGCTGCTGCAGAAAGCTGCAAGGGGCATCCTGTAATTGCCCCTCCTTCCCTCTGGGGTTTGGGCCCTCCTGTGTGCCTGGGCCCCCTACAGGAGGAATGGTGGTCCCCCCTATCAGCGGCCCTGCGCCCACTAACACACACAGCTCTTTCTCTATCTGCAAAGTAGAGTATGTCCTGACTTGCCTGCTCGCCCCCTCCCCCCTCAAGAGTAGGAAAGCCTCGCATTACTGTGTGGAGTTACAGACAGAAGAACAGGAAGTGAGGATTTCTCAAAAGAAATAAGGACATTTAAAAGCAAAATGGAAGGATGAGGTAAGTGAAGGAGGACTGCACTAAGGTAAAGGAAGCTATTTAGGGCAAAAAAAAAATAAAAATTTTTAAAACACAATATTTACCCCATATTTGTACCCCGCATTAAAATTACGCACATTTGTGGAATGGCGACAAACTGCGGGGTACTTAAAAATCTCCATAGGTGGTGCTTCAAACGCCTTTACAGGTTACCTGTTTACAATTCCAGAAAAGGTCTAACGCTAGAATTATTGCTCTCGCTCTAACGTTTGCGGCGATACCTCACATGTGTGGTGCGAACACTGTTACATATGAGTGCGCGACTTGCTTGTGTGTTCATTTCTGCGGACGAGCACGGAGGGATGGGGTGGCTTTCATTATTATTATTTTTTTCCCTTTTATTTTTTATCACTTTTATTCCTATTACAAGGAATGTAAAAATCCCTTGTAACATAAATAAGGATGACAGGTTCTCTTTATGGAAAGAGCTGGGGTCAAAAAGACCCCAAATCTCTTTTTTGCCTTTTAAAAGCAAAAGTTTAAAAATAGAAAAATAAATTATATATATATATATATATATATATATATATATATATATATATATATATCTATATATAGATATATAGATATATATATATATATATATATATATATATATCTCTATATATATATATATAATCACATTTATTCCTATTAAAAGGAATGTAAACATCCCTTTTAATAGAATTGAGGATGACGGGTCCTCTTTATGTAGAGATCTGGGGTAAAAAGACCCCAAATCTCTTCTTTGCCTTTAAAAGAAAAAGATAAAAAAAAAATCTGATCTTTTGCTTTAACCACTTCAGCCCTGGAGCATTTGGCTGCCCAATAACCAGGCCTTTTTTTTGCGATTCGGCACTGCGTCGCTTTAACTGACAATTGCGCGATCGTGCGATGTGGCTCCCAAACAAAATTGACATCCTTTTTCCCCACAAATAGAGCTTTGTTTTGGTGGTATTTGATCACCTCTGCTGTTTTTTAGTTTTTGCGCTATAAACATTTCAGTATGGGCACTACGCTAAAGTTAGTTGGACTGGGAGAGTTACATTGCTCCCAGTCATGATTTTCCTAAATTGTGACCTCTGTCATTCCAGAAGGTCCACTGGGTCAGTCTGCATTCTAGGGATGTAGTATCATCTCTGGTCGACAGTTGGCGCCAGAGGGGTTTCTGGCAGAGCAAGTCTTCCCCAGCAGCCAATTGGAGGAGTTCTTCCCTCGCGGGGCATGCTGGGGAGGGGTATATCTGTTACAGATGTCATGTGCTCAAGAATCTTTGCGGAGTCCGGTTCCAGGTGCAGCATCCACCTTTAGGGTGCGTGTATCCATGGACCCCCCCCCCCCCCCCGGCGTGGCCCACCTGGCCAAGCTTACAGGCTTCACCGAGCCTCAACCGGAGGCGAAACGGGACCCCAGTGACCTACTGGGTTCCCAGTCCTATTGAGAGGATCCCAGGCTGGGTGCCGTGTGATTGGGGGATCGGCTTGAGGGGAACCCGGAGGCAGGTTGTCCAACAGGGCTTGAACGAACCAATCGGGGATCTGGTGACTGGGATGCTGACAGGTACGCTTTACTGTCTCCCGGTGACCTGTGCTAGAATCTACTGGGAGGATTCGTTCATTCACCTATCTCATGTAAAGTAATTGTCCTGTGGCAGAGGCTCTAGAGCCAGGTCTGTGTGAAAGACCTGTTCCTCCCAGCAGGGGCGGACTGGCCATTGGGACTCTTGGGCACTGCCCGAGGGCCCCATGCCACCAGGGGGGCCCACCAGGGTTGCCAGGCTCAATAAAACCAGGGACAGTATGTAAAAATCTGTGTTTTTTTTTACATCTGTCCCTGATATGTCCAAAACCGACATGCTTTTGATGTTAAAATCCTGAGATTTTAGCTGCCCTGCCTATGCAATGCCTTCTGGCATGGTGACCATCTGTAAGCCGGGGGGACCCATAATCTTCTATTGCACGGGGGCCCCATGAGTTGTCAGTCCACCCCTGCCTCCCAGACATCTAAAGCAGTGTTTCTCAACCTTTTTCCAGTCGGGGCGCCCTTGAAAAGTATTTTCAGTCTTGAGGCACCCCTGTCCAAGACTTGGTTCACTTCGATGTGTGTTGCGGAACACGCGCAAAATTGCGCTCGTTCTTGACACACAGACAAATGCTCTGCTCTTTAGGGGTGCCATTAATTGTTAATGGTGCCCCATCCATTGGCAAACATGGGTTGCTTTTGTTATGGCACAATTTAAAAAAGAGGGTCGGGAACTTCTTTCCCCGCATTACTGCGGGTAGGGAAATGAATAGGCTGCCCTACACGCAGCACGCATCCACACAGAGCTTGTTCACATGTCAGGCTGGAGGGGCAGTAAAAACCACATGGTTGAGCTGTTTTGACCACCCCCAACTTTTGCCCCTTTAGCTGCAGAGGCAACAGCTGGGGGTGTAAACATTCTGTGGCTGCAGCTGGAGGTATACCCAGGGTGAATGGGGCTGCACTGCAACTACCCCGCAACTGTGTGCATTGCATTTACGGGCTTAAAACAGGTGGTGAGGAGGCAAGATATGCCTCTTTACTGGCTGACAAATGCCCCTGAAAAGCGATATGAACACAAATTGCTTTTCAGAGGAGCAGCAGTCCTTGCTGCTATCTCAAAACCCTACAAAAGTAGTTCTGATGGTACAGGAATAGGGGGGTCAGGATTAAAAGTAACATACATACAGACAGATGTGCACGCACACAAACAGACACACGTACAAACACACACACTGTGTGTGTTTGTACGTGTGCGTGCGCATCTGTCTGTATGTATGTTACTTTTAATACTGACCCCCCTATTCCTGTACCATCAGAACTACTTTTGTCACACACACACTAACAGACATGTGTACACATACACTGAAAGAAGAACTGTCAGAGCTGCACAACAACCAATCAGATCAAGAGTGCTGTAGACATGAATGGAGGATGTTGGGTGTCAGTGACTGAGACAGCTGGTTATTCATAGCAGAGCCCCCCTCACCACCTTACCCTTGGCCTCTCAGTCAGCGCAGTACTTGTTGTCCTCCTCCCTCAGTATATGAGACAGGATGGCCTGGTGCTGCTCATTCAGCTTCAGGGCCTTCTCCCTCTCTGAGCGGGTGGCAATGTCTGCGGGCAGGGGAGCAGTGTCGGTCACGGTGGCTCTACTCTTTCTTCTTCCCCCTCAGGGAAAAGCGTGCCAGGCAGAGTTCAGGACGGTACCCGTGGCTCTCACGTCACAGAAGCAGTGCGTGCGTCTGACCCTCCCATAGCAACCTATGACGTATTCGGTTGGCAAGACGCGGTCGGGAGGCCCGCACAGCCAGCACAGCTTCCTGAGTGCCGGGAAATTAGTTTTACACAGCGGACCAACACCGTTGTAAAGTCAAATGATAACGAAGTGCCCAGCAGTAGTGTTACATTAGATAGCAGCCATAGCTGCCAATATTTGGGGTCATTTTGCCGCGGCACACCTGGCGACTCTTCGCGGCACACCAGTGTGCCACGGCGCACTGGTTGAAAAGCGTTGATCTAAAGTGATGCCTTGGCTGCCAGGTTACAGAAAGAAAACCTGTCCGTGGGCACTTCACCCACTCAGGCAGGAGTGGCAGGGCCGCCATCAGGGGGGTACAGGCAGTACACCTGTAAGGCCCAGGGGGTCGGATGGGAACCCCCTTAAAAAAAAATATATATATATATATATATATATATATATATATATATATTATTAAAAGGGCTCAGAGGTCCCCAGAGCCCCATGTGTCAAACCCTCTTTTTTTTTATAAATGTTTATTTATTTTAATTTTTTGGTTTATATATATTTTTTTTTTTTTATTAAAGGGCCCTGAGGTCCTGGAAGGCAACCCCCCCCCCCTTTTTTTTTATTTTTTTTTTTTTTTATATATATATAATTTTTTATTTTTTTTTACTTTTTATTAAAGGGCCCAGATGTTTCTTTTCATTAAAGCACTCAGAGGTCCCGAATGGAAACCCCCCTTTTTTTTGTAATTTATTTTTATATAAAAAAAAAATTATTAAAGGGCCCAGAGGTCCCCAGGGCCCCAGATGGCAACCACCCTTTTTAAAAAAAAAATATATATACAGTATATATATATATATTTTTTCTCTCTCTTTTTTTCTCTTTATTAAAGGGCCCAGAGGTCCCCAGGGCCCCGGATGGCTACCCCCTTTTTTTAATATATTTATCTTTATTTCTTCTTATTTTTGTAAAGGGGCCCCCCCCTGCTTCTCAATTCACGGCAGCCCCCTGCTTCTCCAGGGGGTCCATGCCTGAAGCTGTGTAAGGGGCCCCATAATTCCTGATGGCGGGCCAGAGGAGTGGCGACGAGTTTACAAATTGGTACTACTGAAGGCAGGCTTGCCTGTTCATATCCAGGCCTGACACTGCAAGTTCTCCTCTTCTTTCATCAATCTTTTTTTTTCCTTCCTAACTGAAGTTGATGTTGGCCTGGAAATAAAGCATTGGAAAAACCTTTATTGACTGTCTGG
Source organism: Rana kukunoris (assembly GCA_029574335.1). Taxonomy (NCBI): domain Eukaryota; kingdom Metazoa; phylum Chordata; class Amphibia; order Anura; family Ranidae; genus Rana; species Rana kukunoris. The sequence continues at coordinate 73,151 of JAJQKJ010002321.1, forward strand.
ACCTCCGCTCACTACTTTGTTCCTGCATTACACCCCTAGACAACGCTAGGGTAACTTAATGTACCGATCCCAACAATCAATCAGCAGCTCTTTCGGGGGTAGCGCTACCAAAAAAAAAATCGTCAATTTAGAAAAAAAAGCAATATTTTTAACTTTTTGCTATAATAAATATCCCCAAATATATATATACAGTGCGGAAAATAAGTATTTGAACACCCTGCTATTTTGCAAGTTCTCCCACTTGGAAATCATGGAGGGGTCTGAAATTGTCATCGTAGGTGCATGTCCACTGTGAGAGACATAATCCAAAAAAAAATTCCAGAAATCACAATTTATGATTTTTTAACTATTTATTTGTATGATACAGCTGCAAAGAAGTATTTGAACACCTGTCTATCAGCTGGAATTCTGACCCTCAAAGACCTGTTAGTCTGCCTTTAAAATGTCCACCTCCACTCCATTTATTATCCTAAATTAGATGCACCTGTTTAAGGTCATTAGCTGCATAAAGACACCTGTCCACCCCATACAATCAGTAAGAATCCAACTACTAATATGGCCAAGACCAAAGAGCTGTCCAAAGACACTAGAGACAAAATTGTACACCTCCACAAGGCTGGAAAGGGCTACGGGGAAATTGCCAAGCAGCTTGGTGAAAAAAGGTCCACTGTTGGAGCAATCATTAGAAAATGGAAGAAGCTAAACATGACTGTCAATCTCCCTCGGACTGGGGCTCCATGCAAAATCTCACCTCGTGGGGTCTCAATGATCCTAAGAAAGGTGAGAAATCAGCCCAGGACTACACGGGAGGAGCTGGTCAATGACCTGAAAAGAGCTGGGACCACCGTTTCCAAGGTTACTGTTGGTAATACACTAAGACGTCATGGTTTGAAATCATGCATGGCACGGAAGGTTCCCCTGCTTAAACCAGCACATGTCAAGGCCCGTCTTAAGTTTGCCAATGACCATTTGGATGATCCAGAGGAGTCATGGGAGAAAGTCATGTGGTCAGATGAGACCAAAATAGAACTTTTTGGTCATAATTCCACTAACCGTGTTTGGAGGAAGAAGAATGATGAGTACCATCCCAGGAACACCATCCCTACTGTGAAGCATGGGGGTGGTAGCATCATGCTTTGGGGGTGTTTTTCTGCACATGGGACAGGGCGACTGCACTGTATTAAGGAGAGGATGACCGGGGCCATGTATTGCGAGATTTTGGGCAACAACCTCCTTCCCTCAGTTAGAGCTTTGAAGATGGGTCGAGGCTGGGTCTTCCAACATGACAATGACCCGAAGCACACAGCCAGGATAACCAAGGAGTGGCTCTGTAAGAAGCATATCAAGGTTCTGGCGTGGCCTAGCCAGTCTCCAGACCTAAACCCAATAGAGAATCTTTGGAGGGAGCTCAAACTCCGTGTTTCTCAGCGACAGCCCAGAAACCTGACTGATCTAGAGAAGATCTGTGTGGAGGAGTGGGCCAAAATCCCTCCTCCAGTGTGTGCAAACCTGGTGAAAAACTACAAGAAACGTTTGACCTCTGTAATTGCAAACAAAGGCGACTGTACCAAATATTAACATTGATTTTCTCAGGTGTTCAAATACTTCTTTGCAGCTGTATCATACAAATAAATAGTTAAAAAAATCATAAATTGTGATTTCTGGAAAAAAAAATTTGGGATTATGTCTCTCACAGTGGACATGCACCTACCATGACAATTTCAGACCCCTCCATGATTTCCAAGTGGGAGAACTTGCAAAATAGCAGGGTGTTCAAATACTTATTTTCTGCACTGTATATATAAATGTTTTCCTCAGTTTAGGCCGATACGTATTCTTCTACATATTTTTGGTTAAAAAAAAAAAAAATCGCAAGAAGCGTTTATTGATTCGATTGCGCAAAAGTTATAACATCTACAAAATAAGGGATAGTTTTATGGCATTTTTATTATAATTTTTTTTTTAACTAGTAATGGCGGTGATCTTTTTTTTTTTTTATTGTGACTGCGATATTGCGGCGGACACGTTTGACACTATTTTGGGACCATTGTCATTTATACATTGATCGGGGCTATAATAATGCACTGATTACTGTGTAAATGACATTGGCAGGGAAGGGGTTAACCACTAGGGGGCAATGAAGGGGTGAAGTGTGTCCTAGGGAGTGATTCTAACTGTGTTGGGGGGCGGGTGGGGGCTGAGCTACAAGTGATACAGCAGTGATCACTGCTCCCGATGACAGGGAGCAGTAGATCAGTGTCCTGTCACTAGGCAGAACAGGGATATGCCTTGTTTACATAGGCATCTCCCTGTTCTGCCTCTCTGTGACACGATCGCGGGACACTGGTGGACATCGAGTCCGCGTGGCCCGTGGACACAGTCATAACGGGTGTGCGCCCGCCTGCTGGGTGGCACAAAAGACCAGAAGCCTCGACATGTAACAAAAAAGGGGAAAAAATTGAATGTTTTTTTTAAATTAAACTAAGAAGACAATTGTTTATTATTCACATATCAAACTGTCATTCAGTTAACATATATATACACAGTAAAACCTTGGTTTGAGAGCGTTTTGCAAGACGAGCAAAAGGTTTTAATACATTTTGCCTTGATATACAAGCGATGTCTTGATATAAGAGTATTGTCATGTCACAACTGAGTATAAAAAAGAAGCGGGGGGCCTCTAAGTGTAGCAATATGGTTACATTTAACTGCTTGCCGACCAGCCGCCGCAGTTATACGGTGTCAGGTCGGCTCGGCTGCGCAAGATCACGTAACTATACATCATCTTGCGAATAAGCCAATAGGGGTGCGTGCGCGCCCCCCCCCCCCCCCCGCTAGCCCTGGTTCCGGTGTGAGTGCCCGGCGGGCACGATCACCGACAGGCACCCGCGATCGCTCGTTAGGCCCTGTACACGCGATCAGACATGTCCGATGAAACTTGTCCGACGGACCGTTTTCATCGGACCAGGCTGAAGTGGTCTGTTGGTCTGATGTGCGTACACACCATCGGACCAAAATCCCATCGGATCAGAACGCGGTGACGTAGAACACAACGACGTGATGAAAAAAACGAAGTTTAATGCTTCTGAGCATGCGTCGCCTTGATTCTGAGCATGTGCGGGTTTTTGGTCCAATGCTTTTGTGTACTAACCATCAAACCTGTCCGACAGACAGGTTTCCAGCGGACAGGTTTTAAAGCATGTTTTGAAACTTTGGTCCGCTGGAAAACGGTCCGATAGGCCGTACACACGATCGAACATCTCCGCTGAAACTGGTCTGCGATTGTGTGTACGCTGCCTAACAGACCGAGAACCGGGAGCTGTGTGTCAGGGGGAGAAATGCCTGATCGTCTGTTCATACAATGTATGGACAGCGATCTGTCATTTCCCCAAGTCAGTCCCACCCCCCCTTCAGTTAGAACACACCCAGGGAACATAATTAACCCTTCCTCGCCCCCTAGTGTTAACCCCTTCCCAGCCAGTGGCATTTTTATAGTTATTAATGCATTTTTATAGCACTGATCGCTATAAAAATGCCAATGGTCCCAATGTGTCCGCCATAAGGTCGCAGTACCGGTAAAAATCGCTGATCGCCGCCATTACTAGACGCTATAACTTTTGCGCAAACCAAGCAATAAACGCTTATTGCAATATTTTTTTTACGAAAAATAGGTAGAATACATATCGGCCTAAACTGAGGGAAAAAAATTGTTTTTTTTTATATATTTTTGGGGATATTTATTATAGCAAAAAGTAAAAAATATATTTTTTTTTTCAAAATTGTCGCTCTATTTTTGTTTATAGCGCAAAAAATTAAAACCGCCGAGGTGATCAAATACCACTAAAAGAAAGCTCTATTTGTGGGAAAAAAAGGACGCCAATTTTGTTTGGGAGTCACATCGCACGACCGCGCAATCTTCAGTTAAAGCGACGCAGTGCCGAATCGCAAAAACTGGCCAGGTCCTTTAGCTGCATAATGGTCCGGGTCTTTAGTGGTTAATGAAGGTACAACATTTATCAACTTATTGCTACACTTAGAGGAGCCTCTCTTCTCTTTTATACCCTGTAAAAAAAAATGCTTTGATATACAAGTGCTTTGGATTACAAGCATGTTTCTAGAACGAATTATGCTCACACACCAAGGTTTTACTGTATGTGTATATATATATATATATATTTATATATTTCTTTAACAATTTACGTAAATACGTAGTGCATGCAGAAGGTAAAATGGTTACAGTTCTCTTTTCAGCAACTCTGATAAAGGAGGGCAACTGCTGTAAAATCACAGGAGAGCCTTTCCCGACTCCAGCTAATCAGTCACTTGTAGGCATCGCTGTCACCTCCACCTTTGCCGCCGTCTCCCCGCTCCTTCTTTTTCCCCATAGAGCCGGCCTGCCCGTGCCGCTGCCGCTGTCGCGGCCCACACACACACACTCACTTTATGAAGAATCGGCTCCCTCGCAGCACACTTCAGCTTTTCCTTTTCAATTATCCAGAACCTGCCAGTGTGACAAACCGTTCTTGCAGGGTCAGCGCGCAAAGGAGGGGGGGTGGCGGAGGGCGAGAAGGACGGCCAGAAACTTTTCAGACGGATTTCTTCTCTGCCGCTGCCGCTGCCGCCACCGCCGCTGTCTGGGAAACTATCATGAAAGAAATTGTGCTGCAAGTCTTTTCTAAAACTTTTCTTCTTTTAATTTTATAACTTTTTTTTTTTCTAGGCTTTATTGAATGCTCTGGAATTGCCTCTAATGTGGCCCCCTGACTACTTTAAGGAATGCTCCACTTTTAATGCCCTCCCCACCTTCCCCTGTCCTACATGTACCATGCTGGAAAACCTTTATATCGTATATTCCAGAAAACGAGGTCAGGTTCCCGACTGTAATCGGGGAGCTTTGGAGATCTGTGAGAGCCGCAAGTAAAAGGGCGAGAGATTGGTGACTAGCGATATATCTTTACCAGTTCTTCAGAAGACCCTGCATCAGTCAAATTGTTTCATGTTGAAGCTGAAGTTTTTGTTTTGTTTTGTTTTTTACCTTATTTTTGTATTTTATTCTACTTTATTTTTATTATAATTTTTTGACAATTTTTTTTCTGCATATTTCTTGCCTTTCAAAGTTCCTCCAACCCCCCCCCCCCCCCCCACCCATCAACATGCATGCTAATTGAATTTTTGCATAAAACCTTTTAATTTTCATTACATAGGCTACTTTACAATGTAGTATTTTACTTTATTTAATGTTAATTTTTAATTTATTTTTATTTTTGAAATTATTTTATTTATTTTTATTTTACAATTTATTTTAATTATTTTTTTTTATTCTGCATATATCTTGCCTTTCCCAGTTCCTCCAACCCCTTATCAACATGCTAATTGAATTTTTTGAAAAAAACATTTCATTTTTATTACATATTTTACAATGTACTGTAATATAAGCCTGGATTTTACCCATATGGGAAAAGTGCTTATGACCCTTTATTAACTGAGGCCCAGATTCACAGAGCGATTATGCCTGTCTAACTGGTGTTAGACAGGAGTAATTTCAAATTTCGCGCGCCGTATCACTAGTTTGAATCCTCAAACCATGATACGGCGGCTTTGGGCTTCGATCCGAGAGGCTTACGTCTTCGTAAGCCTTCGGATCTACGCTGCGATATTTTTGCGGCCGCTGGGAGGAGTCCGCGTCGTTTTCAGCGTCGGGATATGCAAATGACTTTTTACGGCGATCCACGAAGATACGAGTGGTCTTCGCAATCGCTTACGTCATTTTTTTGCTACGTACTGTTAGACCAGCTATTTGCTGGTCTAACGGTGCGTAGCCCATGTTAAGTATGGCCGTCGATCCCGCGTCGAATTAAATTTTTTTTTTTTTTACGTAACTCGTTCGGGAATAGAAATGTCCGTAAACGACGCTACTCAAACAACGAATGACGTAACGGCGTGATTTCGCGCAATGCACGGCGGGAAATTTCTGAACGGAGCATGCGCAGTTCGATCGCCGCGGGAACGCGCCTTTTTTAAATGCTTCACGCCCCCTACTCGCGTAGATGGCTTGCGCCAGGAGAAATACACTACGCTGCCGTAGTTTACTGGACAAAATCTACCGGGATTCCACGTAGAGCCAGGTGAAATACGGCGGCGTAGAGTATTTCTGATACTCTGAGATAATCTAATTGTATGTAAATCTGGGCCTGAGTGTCCATATTGTGAGGTGAGCAGCCATTTCTAATATTGGTGGAGGTCTCACTGTATTCCACGTTCACCACCTGCATGTATCAACTATAAGTCACGTTTGAAGATCACTTGGATGATTTCTTGATTTATGGAATTTAATTATGCACTATCTCTTTTATATTTTACAATGTAGTATTTTACTTTTTTCATTGAATTTTTAAATTGTTTGAATTAAATAAATTGAAAAATATTTTTGAAATTATTTTATTTATTTTTATTTTACAATTTATTTTCATATTTTTTTTCTGCATACTTCTTGCCTTTCCCAGTTCCTCCAACCCCATCAACATACTAATTGATTTTTTTGTATAAAACCTTTTCATTTTCATTTTACTTTATTTAATTTAGAATTTATTTCATTTATTTTTGTTTTTGAAATTATTTTATTTATTTATGTTTTTGAATTTATTTTATTTATTTTTTATTCTGCATACTTCTTGCCTTTCCCGGTTCCTCCAACCCCCCCCCCCCCCCTCCCATCAACATGCTAATTGATTTTTTGTATAAAACCTTTTCATTTTCATTTTACTTTATTTAATTTAATTTAGAATTTATTTCATTTATTTTTATTTTTGAAATTATTTTATTTATTTATGTTTTTGAATTTATTTTATTTATTTTTTATTCTGCATATTTCTTTGTGATTCACAGTTCCTCCAACCCCCCAACATGCTATATGAATTTTATTTTATTTTAAATTCATTTACATCACATAGGCTATTTTACAATGTAGTATTTAACTTTTTTCATAGAATTTTTAATTTATTATTATTATTATTTTTTTTACAGTTTATTTTATTTATTTTTTTATTCTGCATATTTCTTGCCTTTCTCAGTTCCTCCAACCCCCCATCAACATGCTAATTGAATTTTTGTATAAAACCTTTTCATTTTCATTACATAGGCTATTTTACAATGTAGTATTTTACTTTTTTTCCATTTTGAATTTATTTAATTAATTTTTGAAATTATTTTTTTATTTTTTATTTTACAATTTATTTTTTATTATGCATATATCTTGCCTTTCCCAGTTCCTACGATCCCCCATCAACATGCTAATTGAATTTTTTTTTTAAAACTGTTTCATTTTCATTACATGGCTATTTTACTTTATTTTATTAATTCATTTATCTTTTATTCAGCATATTTTTGCCTTTCTAGTTTCCTCCCCCTCCCCTCCATTAACACGCCAATTACATTTTTGTAGAAAACCTTTTCATTTTCATTACATAGGCTATTTTACAATGTAGTATTTTACTTTATTTAATTTAATTTTTAATTGATTTTTATTTTTATTTTTGGAATTATTTTATTTATTTTTATTTTTTAAATAATTTTATTTATTTTTATTTTACAATTTATTTTTTTATTCTGTATATTTCTTGCCTTTCCCGGTTCCTCCAACTCAACATGCTAATTTAATTTTTTGGAAAAAAAAAAACATTTCATTTTCATTACATAGGCTATTTTACAATGTAGTATTTTATTTTTTTTATTTAATTTTGAATTTATTTTATTTTTATTTTACAATTTATTTTATATATTTTTTTTACTCTGCATATTTCTTGCATTTCCCAGTTCCTCCAACCCCCCATCAACATGCTAATTAAATTTGTTTTTAAAACCATTTCATTTTCATTACCTAGGCTATTTTATTAAATAATTTATCTTTTTCATATAATAATTTATCATATTTCTTGCCTTTCCCAATTCCTCCAACCCCCCATCAACATGCCAAAGCCCGATCCTGCTGTCAATGCCCGGTCCCGCTGCTTAAGAGCAACCCCGCTGCCAATGCTTGATCTTTCTGCAAATGCCTGATCCCGCTGTCAATGCCCGATCTTGCTGTAAATGCCTGATCTCGCTGTCAATGCTCGATCTTACTGCAAATTCCTTGATCCCGCTGTCAATGCCCGATACCGCTCGCAATGCCCATTACCGATATCAATGCTCGATCCCGCTGGCAATGCCAAATTCTGCTGGCAATGCCCAATACTGCTGTCAATGCCCTATTCCACTGGCAATGCCCAATACCCCTACCCGATCCCGCTACCAATGCCAGATCCCACTGCTAATGCCTGATCCCGCTGCCAATGCCCACTGGCTGATCCTCCGCTTTGAGGGTGCAGGGAGAATCCACAGGAAAATAACAGAAGCCGCATTCCGAGTGATGAATTAACCATAAAATTACTCATCGATGTAACGATGAAAAATGTAGATAGCAGAAGATGAAGAGATTCCCTTTTCCCGGCTTAGTCAAATAATTGGTTGCAGAGGGACTCCACATCAAGACGAGGCCTCGGTCCAGAGCGAGTGGGGGGGGGGGGTTCACTGACTCATCAGCAGCCTGATAGCCCAGCGTTATCATCTTCCCACCCCCAGCGTCTGCTCAGAGCTCCCCGCTCGCCCAAGCAATGCCTGACGCGGCTGGCTCACCATGCACGATGGGTGGCCCGCCTGGGGGCTTAAATATCATATTCTCAGAGTGCGAGGAGAGCGGAGGAGACAGAGTAAATTAGAGCTAACTGTAGGGATGACAGAGTTCATGGGGGGAGGGGGACTCTGCTGGGATACACCTGAGAGAATCTATTGGGGGGTTTTGCTGAGATGAGACGCTGTCCATGGACGCCCTCCCAGAACATGCCTCCCGTGAGCCCCCCCTGGAGAGCTGATCGGGCACACTCTGTGACCGCTCTATTCCATAGACAAAGATCAAGGTAAAGCGCCAATTACAGTGGCCCTTTACCATGTGATTAGCTGTGTCCAATCACAGCTGATCTCATGCAAACAAACTTGTCAGTTATCAATTTTTTTTAACCACTTAAGACCTGGACCATTATGCAGGTTATAGACCTTTCCCCTTTTTGCGATTCGCCACTGTGTTGCTTTAACTGACAATTGCGCGGTCCTGCGATGTGGCTCCCAAACAAAATTGGCGTCCTTTTTTCCCCACAAATAGAGCTTTCTTTTGGTGGTATTTGATCCCCTCTGCAGTGTTTATTTTTTGCGCTATAAACAAACATAGAGCTATAATAAATATCCCCAAAAAAATATAAAAAAGTTTTTTCTCAGTTTACGCCGATACGTATTCTTCTACATATTTTTGGTAAAAAAAATATAGCAATAAGCGTTTAACGATTGGTTTGCGCGAAATGTATAGCATTTACAAAATAGGGGATAGTTTTATTGTATTCTTATTAATTAATTACTACTAATTGCGGCGATCAGCAATTTTTTTCGTGACTGCGACATTATGGCGGACACATCGGACACTTTTGACAAATTTTTGGGACCATTGTCATTTTCACAGCAAAAAGTGCTATAAAAAAAGCACTGTTTTCTGTGAAAATGACAATAGCAGTTTAGGAGTTAACCACTAGGGGGATGCTGTAGGGGTTAAGTGTGACCTCATGTGTTTCTAACTGTAGGGGGGCGGGGCTGGACGTGTGACGTCAGTGATAGTCTTTCCCTATATCAGGGAACAGACGATCACTGTCACTGCCACAATGAAGAATGGGGAAGGTGTGCTTACACTCACCTCTCCCCGTTCTTCAGCTTCGGTCACGGAGCTTCGGACCGGGTTGCGAGCGTGCCGCCGGCGGCGCACTTGCGACCCCACAGCTGGACTTAAAGGGACACGTACAGGTACGTGATTGTGCCCAGCCGTGCCATTCTGCTGACGTATATCGGCGTGAATAGGTCCAAGTGGTTAAAGCGCCCCCATCCCTCAGTGCTCATGTGCAGAAGTGAACGCATACATAAGTTGCGCCCGCATATGTGAACGGTGTTTGAATCCACACTTGGGAGGTATCACGGCACACAGAACGAGAGCAATAATTCTAGCACTAGATAGACCTCCTCTGTCACTCCAATCTGGTGACCTGTAAAAATACAACAGGCTACCCCCAGACTTATCCAGGCATCGGAAACGTGACTTCAGGAGGCCAAAGTTGCGCTCCACCACTGCACGGGTTTGGGCGTCGTCTTCATTGTATCTTTCCTTTCCTGGGGTTTGGGAGTTCCGGATAGGAGTCATGAGATGGGGTCCCAGTGCATATGCAGAGTCACCTGGAAGGAAAAAGACAGGAGGATGTTAGTAGTGCATGTGCCCCTTGTGATATCTGCATCATAGGGGGGGGGACAGTCATGCCTGCCACTCATGTCACTCACCAACCAGCCAGCTGGTGTTCTGTTCGAATTCTGTTGGGATGGGGCTATGATTGTATATGTAGCTGTCATGGCTGGATCCGGGGTGTTCGGCACGGACGTGCCATATGAGGCCTTGGGCATCGACTATCACCTGTACATTGATGGAATGCCAATGCTTCCGATTGCGGTATATGTGCTCTGTCTCACGGGTGGGCTGGAGTGCCACATGTGTGCAATCAATGGCCCCCATGGTGTGTGGGAATCTGGCAATTCTGTAGAAATCTGCCATTGCCTTCAGCCGCAGGTCCTCTTGGGTGGGTCTGATGATTTGGTTGGCCATGCGTCTGAGGATTGCAGGGATAACCTGGTGCACACATCTGCTCATGGAGGATTGTGCCATCCTAGCCACCACTCCACTTGTACGCTGAAAAGAGCCACTGGCAAGGAAATGGAGTGTTGCCAGTACCTTGACCAGTGGCTGCACTGCATGTGAGAGGTGTGTTGGGCTGGTGATGTCCTCCTGCAGGGTTGTGGTTAATTCCATGATGGCATGAGGGGTGAATCTGAAGATGCGATACACCTCAGAATCACTCATGCCAAAGATGTCTATGCGTGTGCGGTATATCCTCTCCCGTGCCCTTCTCCGTTCCCTCCTCCTTCTGCGCTCATCTAAAGTCAGTAGTATAGCTATGAGCATGGATGCCCCTGGCATGTTGGCATACAGATTGTTGTCCTGCAAGTGTGGCTGCTCAGCTCGTCTCTAACGGTGTTGCTTTAGCTGACATGTAGATGTCTTGTCCAAATTTAAAGCTGCTTTTATAAGGACTAACTTTAGACCGGGACGTGCAGCTGATGCGCACAGCGCGTAGTCTGCACCCCACAAACTTACTTTTGTGGATCGCCGTATCTCCCTCATTTGCATTTTTGCATAGCAAATCAATGGTGTGTCTAGCGCATTTTTGCGTGCACGATGCGCGGTCTATCCAAATTACGTCAGTCATATTTAGACTTACGCCGCGCATCTCGTGAAACGCGGCTTAAGTGCTTTGTGGATCTGGCCCATAATTTATATATATATATCAGGAGCAGTGCGTACATAGGGACGCCGGAGCGCCGCTCGCTCGCTCACAGCCACTAAAATATACAGATTCATGCATTGTATGAATCTGTATATTTTCTCCGCTGCCGCCCACTATTCAGCTGGCCGGACATTGAGCGCGGTCAGCTGAATAACGGCAGCTGGCTGGCTGTGAGGTGCTTGCCGGCTTCCTGAAGCTTATCCTCGGGACTTACAGGCGGTGCGTTCCTTGGATAAGACTGACAGGCGTCTCAGCCAATCAGGTAATCTGATTCTGGTAATCAGTAACCTGATTGGCTGAGCGTCATCAAGGGCGGGACGAGGGACATAGAGGGGCATTTTACTGGGCACGGTTGGCTACAATTGGGGGCACGGTGGTGACAATTGGGGACACAGTGGTGACAATTGGGGGCACAGTGGTGACAATTTGGGGCACGGCACAATGAGGCTGCAATTGCGCCCCCCCCAAAAAAATTGGAGCAACAGCCGCCACTGATATATATATATCTATATATATATATCTATAGCTCTATATATCTCTATCTATCTTTCTATGTGTGTATATACAGTGGGCCAGATTCTCATATCTGGCGGCGTATGCTATTTACACTACGCCGCCACAACTTACAGGAGCAAGTGCCGTATTCTCCGACGTCCATACTTAACATGGCGTATGCCGGACCTACGCAAGGTTACCCCTCATATAGCAGGGGTAACCGTACGCTTACGCAAATTATGTAAACTACGACGACGGCGCGCAAATACGTTCGGGAATCGGCGTATCAGGCTCATTTGCATATTCGACGCAAAAATCGACAGGAACGCCACCTAGCGGCCAGCGTAACATTGCAACATAGATCCGACGGTGTAAGTGACTTACGCAAGTCGGATCTAAGCAAAATCTATGTGTAACTGATTCGAAGAATCAGTCGCATAGATACCCAGCAAAAAAAACAGAGATACGACGGTGCAGAGAATCTGGCCCAGTATATCTATCTATCTATCTATCTATCTATCTATCTATCTATCTATCTATCTATCTATCTATCTATCTATCTATCTATCTATCTATCTATCTATCTATCTTCATATGTATATCTATATCTATCTATCTATCTATCTATCTATCTCTCTCTCTCTCTCTCTATATATAAATAAATAAAGTAATTTTCTAGCAAAAATGCTGAACTTCAACTTCTAAACAAAAAGTGGCAGGAACTTTTTGAGATGGGAACGAGGGACACCAATTAGCAAAATGTATGTAGGCATAGGACACACACCCTGCCACGCCCCCTTAAAGGAGAACTTTTTTAAAATAAAATTAGATAAACCCACAAGTGCTTTTTTTTTTTTTTTTAACCACTACTGTTCCTTTATATTGGCTTTTGAAATTTACAAATGCGGAAATTTAGAAATGGGGTGAAATTGAATGATAAAAAGTGCATTTTTTATATACAACTATATAGATCAGACCAAAATGAGGGACACATGAGAAGGAAAGAGGGACAGAGAGGGACTTTGTTCCAAATCAGGGACAGTCCCTCCAAATCAGGGAGCTATGCCTTTAAGTGGCAGGTAACCTATTTCCATTGCTAATTCCTCCTGCCGGGGAGAAGCCTGTGTGATTTTACTGTTCATTAGAAAATACTATATTAGGAGCCTCTCCTGCGATCCGCATCAATTATCCCTGCTCTGCTCCGAGCTCGGAGATGCGGCTCCTGATATTCCCAGCAGGCACCTCACAACTTCCAAAGAAAAAGATATTGTCAGAAATAAAATATATAAAAACTAAAAGATCAAAAAAGGAAAAATCCCATCCAGATGTATTATTCATCACTGATAACAAGGGCTCCATCAGGCTCCTGCCTACGCTTCTAACATATGGATCAGCATATTGCTTGATCTACTTTCCAACAGCCTCGGTACGCGGCGTCTCTCTCCACATTCACGCGCAATGCGTAATCGCCAGCCCTGGACGCCTTCTCCCCGCTGACTCCATTTACTGTAAAAGCAATTTATTTATTTTTCTCAGTATGTTTAATATCTGAATGACCCTTTATTTTTTCAACTTTATGACTTTTTGATTGTCTGCATCCTTCCGACCCCGCCCATATTTTCTAATTTTACAGTTCACCATGGCTGGTCTATACCCTATGGCATAGGTGTCAAACACAAGGCCTGTTGGCTGAATCCGGCCCTCCAGGCCATTTCATGTGGCCCTCGCACCTCTGAGCTCCAGCCCTCTTCTCGGTCTTCCCCCTTTCAGAGCAGATGCATCCAGAGAGTTAGAGAGAGAGAGAGATGAGAGAGAGAGAGAGAATAGTGATAGAGAGAGAGAGAGCGAGAGAGAGAGAGAGAGAGAGAGAGAGAGATAGAGAGAGAGAGCTAGAGAGAGAGTGAGAGAGAGAGAGTGATAGAGAGAGAGAGAGAGAGATTGAGCGAGAGAGAGAGAGATAGATTGAGCTGATAGAGAGAGATTGAGCTAGAGAGCGAGATTGAGCGAGAGAGAGAGAGAGAGAGAGAGAGAGAGAGAGAGAGAGATTGAGCTACAGAGAGAGAGAGAGAGAGATAGATTGAGCTAGAGAGAGAGAGATAGATTGAGCTAGAGAGAGAGAGAGAGAGATAGATTGAGCTAGAGAGAGAGAGAGATAGATTGAGCTAGAGAGGAGAGAGAGAGAGAGAGAGAGAGAGAGAGATAGATTGAGCTAGAGAGAGAGAGAGAGCTAGAGAGAGATTGAGCTAGAGAGAGATTGAGCGAGAGAGAGAGAGAGAGAGAGAGATTGAGCGAGAGAGAGAGAGAGAGAGAGAGAGAGAGATAGATTGAGCTAGAGAGAGAGATAGATTGAGCTAGAGAGAGAGAGAGCTAGATTGAGCTAGATAGAGAGATTAAGCGAGAGAGAGATAGATAGAGAAAGAGAGAGAGAGATAGAGAAAGAGAGAGATAGATAGAGAAAGAGAGAGAGAGATAGATAAAGAGAGAGAGATAGAGAAAGAGAGATAGATAGTAATGTAATGGTGTCATGGAAGGCGTTCCAGCATCAGTGACAATGTCAGGAGAATCCAATCCCGGCGCGTGCGTGCGGTGCGCATGCGTGCATGTGCGTGCTGCGGGAGCGTGCACGGTCTGCCTCACCTGCTTGATTCCTGTCCCTTTAGTGCTGTACCTCTACCCCAGCTTGCCACTAGCATCCTGCCAGGACCTTGGAGCAACTTCCTGCTGTCGCTCCCTGCACATTGGGCTCCACTACCAGGTATGTGACAAATGGAGAAGAGACTTCTGATGGTGGGGTGGCTCTTGACATCTAATGTAAGGGGAGGGGATTCGCTGGACATCTAATATTACACCTTTGCCGGTTTAGCCCCCCCATATAAAAAATGTTGCATACAATATCTGTATTTGTATGTGGAATATCTCTGAAATGATGTGAGATCTAACGTTAAAACCACTTGATCTTAGCGGATCTAACGAATATCTATTAGCCTGAATGATTTTCGGACAGAAAATTTCATAAGGGGGGGCTAACCCGTCCATATGTCCATGCATATGTACCACCTAAAAATCTTTTTTTTTATGTGGAATATCTCGGAAACAATGTGAGATCTAACGTTAAAACCACTTGATCTTACTGGATCTAACGAATATCTATTAGCCTGAATGATTTTTGACCAGAAAAATTTGATAGGGGGGGATGATGACGGGTTAGCCCCCCCAGCAAATAACTGTTAATATTGCTTCTTCTGTGTGAGATCTAACGCAAACAATGATTGATCTAACCTGATCTAACAAAGATCTAACAAACTGCATAAAAAAAAGAAACATTTTTTATATGGGGGGGGGGGGGGGGGCTAACTTAATATTACAGATTCAACCGGCACTTTTGAAAACAATCATAATACTGATGCGGCCCACGATGAAATTGAGTTTGACACCCCTGCCCTATGGGGTAAATCTAACACCAAGTGAACCTTCACTGCAGGTCAATCTGTCTCCAAAATTTGGCCCACTACAAGATTTTATCCAGCCTTCTGAAAGGGGGACTCTGATGTAAGGGGGATTGTGAAGGGGACTCTGATGTATAGGAACTCTGATGTAGGTGAACTCTGATGGAAGGGGCACTGATATAAGGGGATTCTGAAGGGGAAGCTTATGTAAGGGGGCTCTGATGGAAGGGGGGACTCCAATATAGAGTGGCACTGATATAAGGGGACTCTGATGCTGACTCTAATGTAAAGGGGCCCTGATGTAAGAGTATTCTGATGTAAGGGTACTGTAATGGGGGTCCTGATGTAAAGATATTCTGATATAAAGGGGAATTCTGATGGGGACTCTGATTTAAGAGGGGGCTCTAATATAAGGAGGGTGTTTTTTTTTAAGGTGGCACTGATGTAAGGGGACTCTGGATGGTGGTCTGAGGAGACCTGTAATGCACACAGTGCTCTGGACAGTCTGAGGAGGCCTGTAATGCACACAGTGCTCTTGGGACAGTCTGAGGAGGCCTGTAATGCACACAGTGCTCTGGACGATGGGTCTGAGGAGGCCTGTTAATGCAGACACAGCTGCTCTTGACAGTCTGAGGAGGCTGTAATGCACACA
>JAJQKJ010002639.1:0-78456 GCA_029574335.1 Rana kukunoris
TCCAGTCTGTTCTGTCATTGGTGACCTCGGACCCCTCCCACTGCCTGGATCCCTCTCCTTGTGTAGAGGGACTGGTCTTGTCTCTGCCCCCTCCTGTAGTTTTCTGTATTGGGTGGAGCCTGCTGTTCCCCTCCCACAGCTCTGCTCTCTCTCCTTGTGCAGGGTGACTGGTCTTGTCTCTGCCCCTCCTGTAGTTTTCTGTATTGGGTGGAGCCTGCTGGGCCCCTCCCACAGCTCTGCTCTCTCTCCTTGTGCAGGGTGACTGGTCTTGTCTCTGCCCCCTCCTGTAGTTTTCTGTATTGGGTGGAGAGCTGCTGGCGTGGGGCCACAGCTGGCTCCTCTCCGCACTGCCGTGTTTCCTGGTATTGTCTGGAGCCCCCTGGTGCCTGTCATGCCATGGGTGCTCTCTTCTGGCCTTCCAGACGGTCTCTGTCCTGGTCAGCTGTCACCGGTCTTGTCTTTGCCAGGCCGTCGCTACAAGGCAGGCAAACGGATTTGGTTGGGGCCCTGAGGTTTGGGCCCCAAGCAGGGTCCCTCGCCGCACTTGCCGCGGCCAATATGCTGCCCGCCTGAGTGCTAGCTAGAGGAGCACACTGCATGCACAGTGGTAAGTGTACTTCTCTTCTCTGTAGCGAGCCCTCCTCTTCTTCCTCCTGTCGTCTACTCGGCCGGGTACTGCACGGTACAGGAGATTCAGATTCCTGTTCCCAACCGGACTGACAGGAAGTGCACACTGGGGGGGGGGTTGGGGGGGGCCTCCATGCCCATTTTGATTGGGGCCCCCAAAATCCTTCAAACGGCCCTGGTCTCTGCCCTCTCCTGTAGTTTTCTGAAGTGGGTGGAGCCTGCTGGGCCCTTCCCACAGCGGTGCTCTCTTTCCTTGTACAGGGTGACTGGTCTTGTCTCCGCCCCTCCTGTAGTTTTTCGGTAGTGGGTAAAGCCTGCTGGGCCCCTCCCACAGCTCTGCTCTCTCTCCTTGTGCAGGGTAACTGGTCCTGTCTCCGCCCCTCCTGTAGTTTTTCTACACACAGCGGTGCTCTGTCTCCTTGTACAGGGTGACTGGTCTTGTCTCCACCCCCTCCTATAGTTTTATGTAGTGGGTGGGGGCTGCTGGGTTCCTCCCACCACTCTGCTCTCTGCACAGGCTATATACAGCACAGCAATGATGTCACAGCTACTTTTGCAGGGTAATATCTGGGTTTGTAGAGGTATTTGGTGCATTTGGCGGCCAACCTAGAGAGGCAAGTAGAGTATTCACAAGCACTTGCTCCCAATGTTGCGCCGGCGTAACGTAAATTTGAAGGCGCAAGTCGGCGTAAGTGGATGTGGGTGTGACCTTATGCAAATGATGGCCTGAGCCTGGAGCAGAGACTTACGACCGGCGTATAATCCACGGAGCATGCGCACAACTAAGCCGGCCCAACTTCCTGGGATATGCTCGGCGTACCGTCTTACACCGAGCGCATAAATACGCCCAGACATGCGCCCGTCCGACGCAAAAGTACATACTGCTTTTTCCCCCCTGAGAAAGGTACTTTTTGCTGTGCGATAGCTGCTCGCGTTCCATGGAAGGAGAGGAGGAAGAAAACACTTTCACCCCAGGAGATGACAGTCCTCATCTCTGGCATGGGGAAGTATGACGCCTTCCTCCATGGTGCCCAAAGTCGGGATACCAGTTGGGCCAGGAAGCAGGTCATCCTGGAGACCATCGCCTCTGAAGTAAATTTTCAAGGCAATGAGACCCGGACAGCCACGGATATTAAAAAAAAAAAATGAATGATGTCAGGCGCAAGGTCCGGAAGAAGGTGGTCGCCATCAAGAGGCACCAGAGGGGCACCATGTGCGGTGAGCTTGACCCCGGAGGAGGAGGTGGTCGCCCGGTGTCTGGAGAGGGAGCAGTTGGAGGGCGTGGAGGACTTTGATTCCCTTGATGATGCCTCGAGGACAGGTAAGTGTTGTTTATCTCCCATCCTGTTTGTAGCATTTGAGGGGGTGGAAGGGGACATGTGACAAGTGTGTGGGTCCACCAACATGTGAATGCTTTGTGTCATCCACAGATGTTACATAGTTACATAGTTACATAGTTACATAGTTAGTCAGGTTGAAAAAAGACACAAGTCCATCCAGTTCAACCATAAAAAAATAAAAATGATGTGCAGAAGGGAGGGGGCCATCTGCTGCCGGTGACCATTCCACGCCATCATCCCCGGAACATCATCCTGATCCTGACCCCCTAGGAAGCCAAGATCCAGCGGTGGGGGGGGGGGGGGGGGGGAGTGGCCACACCTCTCCTCTGGAGGTGGTTGAGGAGGAGACAGTGACATTGGATCAGGGTTGCGTTTATTTGGAGGATTCCTCCTCTTTGGCCCGGCCTTCTCACACCTCCTCCCCCATCAGGGGAAGCCCCTCAACCTCAGCCACCAGCAGGGGAAGCCCCTCAAGGGCGACACCTTACATCCGGGTCCAATCATCCTCTGCCAACAGGAAGGCGACACAGAAGACCAGGGGTGTTTCTGATACCGTCCATGATAAAATGGCAAGGGACCAGGCCCGGCAGACCCAACTGTGCTGCAGTGGTCACCAGCCTGGGGGAGCTGCAGGCAGAGGTTCACACCCTTTCTGGGGTGGTCCAGGCCAACACGGCTGCCATCCGAGATGAGGGGAGGCAGAGGCAGCGCAATCAGCGTCATAATCTGAACCGCCAGCTGAGGATGCAGGCCCAGACGAACCACTTCCTCAGCCGCATTGCCGTGGCCTTGGAGGGCAGGCAGCCATCACCTGCCAGGAGTGGCCTACCCGGGGATGAGCCACCTCCAGATGCCCCCCTCCCTCACCTGAGGCTCCTGAGGCAGGCGGCAACTGAGGAGGAGCCAGAGGTGGCACCAGACGCAGCCCCCGTCAGGCCAAATGAGTGGCGTTTATTTTTTCTGCTCAGGATATGAGTTTTTTGTTTTGATTTATGCTCAGGTCATGAGCCTTTTTTTTTTTTATTACTGCACACGATGAGTAGTGCAGACTACAGTGTGACTGGTGTGTGAATGTGGGGGTGACACTCCTGCCAGTAAGGGGTGTCACCCTGGGTCGTGGTGGAGAAGTTATGCCCACGGCCGTGTGAATGTGGTATGAATGGACAGCAACATGATTGGGGCCTTGGCGTGGCGTTGCTGCTCCCAAGTCCTGCATGTGGGACTTGGGCTAATCCAATGTGAGGTGGATGTGGTGTGTGTGTGATCTAGGGACCACAGTGGTGTGAATGCGTGCATTGTCCGTGTACCATGATGAATGTGTGTGTTTTAACGTCCAAAGATGCCTACCACGAGGACCCTCCTGACTGCTCTTCCCTCAGCAGACGGGGTCTCCTCTGGCAGGGGGGGACTGTGTGGTTGGGGGGTCAGGTCATCACATATGTCAATCTGCAGGCCCTTTCTCATGGCAAAGTTGTGCAGCATGCAACACGCACCGATGATCTGACACACAAAGTTTGGGGAATACAACATATCCAGGCATCGGAAACGGGACTTCAGGAGCCCAAATGGAATATTTCACTTTTATTGTTTCACTTAAAGGAATTATTAAAATCACTGCTGCCAAAAAAACTGCCGTTTTTAAAACTTTTTTTGCATTGATACATGTCCCCTGGGGCAGGATCCAGGTCCCCAAACACTTTTTTTTACAATAACTTGCATATTAGCCTTTAAAATTAGCACTTTAGATTTCAAACGTTTCGAGTCCCATAGACTTTAACAGGGTTCTAAAGTTCACACAAGGCAATGTTCGAGTCGAACATGAGTTCTACTCGAACTCGAAGCTCATCCCTAGTTGTGAGGGGTTTTAGACACACAGTAATCACACCTTCTTGATTAGAGACCACAGAGAGAAGCTCCCAGTATTTCTTTCATAAGGAAACAGACAACAAGGAAGTGTGCAGAGCAGAGAAGGATTACAGCAACATCATAGCAAAAACTAACAATGAGGACATGAAACCAGGACTGCATTAGAGCAAAGGAAGCTATTTAGCTAAAAAAAAAAAAATGTTTTCCTTTAGTGACCCTTTAAGGTAAAGGAAGCTATTAAGATAAAAAAAAAATCCTTTACAAACACTTTAAGTGGTTAAAGCAGAGGCCCTAGAGAATAAATTAGTGGGTGTTGTAATTTGTTATGTCACACGGTATTTGTACTATTTGGAATTATTTTTTTATTTTTTTTAGAATTTTTTTTTTTGTTAAAAACGACAAAAGATGATAATAGTAAATAGATACTAATTATGTCTAACATTAAGACCTGGTTCACACTGGTGCGATGCCGGAACACTGCGAATACACGGCGGGTTCCCGCATCGCACCCGACACGCACAGCAGTTCACACTGCCATATGCAAACTGCTAGGCAGTGTCATTATATGTTAACAACACCCCCATTTCAGCTTGTGTATCGCACTGTGAACTGACAGTTCGGACATGAATCGGATCACATATGGGTCCTGTGTGTCGTTGGACCGAATGCGGTGCGATATCAGCCATACTATCTCTCCGCACAGGCATTCCATGTAATCTGATTAGCAGTGCGCTGCAAATTACATGCAATGTCTGGCATCGCACAACTATTAACCGGGCCTATAACACCCATGCAAGAGCGGCAAACAACGTAAAGTTTACTTTCTGTAGGCGACATAAATGCCTTTAACCTCTTCAATAACGAGCTTTTATACCCACCTAAATACCGGGCCTATTCTGGCACTTCTCTCCTACACGTACAAATCATTATTCTTTTGCTAGAAAATTACGCAGAACTCCCCAAACATTATATATGTTTTTTTTAGCAGACACCCTAGGGGATAAAACGACGGTCATTGCAACATATTATCTTGCGCGGTATTTGCGCAATAATTTCTCAAACGCCTTTTTAAAAAAAAAAAAATTAACAAAACAGTAAAGTTAGCCCAGTTTTTTTGTAAAATATTAAAAATTATGTTAGGCCGAGTAAATAGATACCTAACATGTCACGCTTTAAAATTGCGCACACTCATGGAATGGCGCCAAACTTCGGTACTTTAATAGGCAACACTTTGAACTTTTTTACAGGTCATGGGCCAGATTCATGTAGATGGGCGAATCTTTATTTTAGAGTAACGTTTCTCATTTACATTACTCCACCGAAACTTTAGGAGAAATTACTGTATTGTCATAGCACTTGCTCCTAAAGTTGCGGCGGCGTAGCGAAAATGAGCCGGCGGAATTCAAATTGGGCGGGTAGGGGGCGTGTATTATTATAACTAGGCGCGATCCCGCGGCGAACGTACTGCACATGCGTCGACTGTCAGTGCGCATGCTCCAAATTCTGTCAGGAAACGTCAATGACGTCAATCCCCATTCACGGGCGTTTTATGCAAACGACGCAAATTTTTTTAAATTCGACGCGATGACGACGGCCATACTTAACATAGGATTCTCCACCAGGGGGCTGGTTTTTCTTTACGCCGCTTTTCTTATGGAAACGTCGGAAAGTCACTGCGTCGGGCCCGTATACGATCGTGAATTGCCAATTCTCGCTGATTAGCATATTCTCGGCGTTAATCAGCGGGAACGCCTCGAGCGCCATTTTTAAAATTGCAGTTCCGATACGACGGCGAAATACAATTACGCCGCTCGTATAGAAACTCCAACCCGGCGTTTCTTGTTTTCTGACTACAGAAAACAGAACCGCCGGCTCAAACTGAGAGTTAGGCTGGAGTATCACTGATACTCCAGCCTAACTCTACCTGAATCTGGCCCTATCAGTTTAGATTTACAGAGGAGATCTAGTGCGAGAATTGTTGCTGGCACTCTAACGCACGTGGCGATACCTCACATATGTGGTTTGAACTGTGTTTACATATGTGGGAGCAGGACTTGCATGTGTGTTCTTTTCTGCGCGCAAGCTACCGGGGACAGGGGTGTTTTAATGTTTTTTATTTATTTATTTTTTATTTTTTTTACACTTTTTGTTTAACCTCCCTGGCGGTATGATTCTTTCAGATTTTAGGTGCTAAAAGCGGTACCATTATTTTGCAAGGAAATTTGGCGTTTTATACTGTAGGCCTGTAATTCTAATGCCGCGTACACACGATCACTTTTTGTGATGAAAAAAATTACATTTTTAAAAATGTCATTTAAAATGATCGTGTGTGTGGGCAAAATGTCATTTTATGTCTTCTGAAAAACTACCAAACTACCGAACATGCTTGAATTTTTTATGTCATTTTTTAAAATGTCATTTTTTTTCAACACAAAAAGTGATCGTGTGTATGCGGCATTAGGAATAACTCACTTAAATCTGACCAAACAAGAGTCTAATAGGCATCCTGGGTATGACTTTTTTTTTAAAAACAAAATTATAAATTATAATATAATAAATAATTATAAATAATTATATCAAATAATAATATAATTATAATAAAAATTATTCAATAATGTAATCAACTCAAAATCAGTGACATTTGCTCAGTTGCAGAATTGTCGCTGTCATTACTTTAATTTATTTTTATGACGAATTTCCCCACAAATCGCTATCGCTCAATTCTGCAAGTGATTATAATTTATTATCGCTGTTTTCTAGCTGCTCTAAAACCACTTTTGACAGAAAGGGACACTTTTGGTTGCTATGGACAATCTACAGTTTGCAGGCACAAAAAAAATGTTTTATATAAAAGTACATGTAGGACACAGGACAGACCACTAGGGACAAGGGTGTGTGTATTTTTTACATACAGTACTGTAATCTATAAGATTACAGTATACTGTATGTAATGTGTTTGTTTACTTTTTTGAATATGGCGCACTGTGCCATGCCACCAAAGCAGCCACTGTGCCATGCCATCAAACACAGCCACTGTGCCATCAATTGTCACCACTGTGCCATGCCATCAAACGCAGCCCCTGTGCCCATCAATTGTCGCCACTGTGCCAATTGTCACAACTGTGCCCTTTAATTGTCACCACAGTGGCAATTAATGCCACTGTGCCCTTTAATTGTCGCCACTGTGCCCATTGTCGCCACTGTGCCCATTTATGTCACTGTGCCCTTTAATTGTCGCCACTGTGCCCATTGATGCCACTGTGCCAATTGTCGCCACTGTGTCCTTTAATTGTCACCACTGTACCCATTGTCGCCACTGTGCCCATTGATGTCACTGTGCCCTTTAATTGTCGCCACTGTGCCCATTGTCGCCACTGTGCCAATTGTCGCCACTGTGCCCTGAAAAATGCCCCCCCCGCCTGGCACTTACCTTACTGGGGTCAGCCATCCTCCTTCCACGTCCCTCGATGTCTTCTCCCACCCTCGATGACGCTTCAGCCAATCAGGTTACCAGTAACCAGAACCGGTGAACCTGATTGGCTGAGACTCCTGTCAGTCTTATCCAAAGAACGCACCGCCGGTACGTCCCAAGGATAAGCATCAGGAAGCCGACTACAGCCTGAGAGCTGTACTTGGAAAGCCTATCAGAGCCGCTGGCTCAGATAGGCACTTCCACACAGCCAACCAGCTGCCGTTATTCAGGTGGTAGGCGCTCACCATCCGGCCATCTGAATAGTCGGCGGCAGCGGCGAAAATACATGCAATGCATGAATCTATGTATTTCAGTGGCAGTGCAAGAGCCAGAGGGGGCGGCGCTCCGGCGCCCCCTATGAATGAACCGCCACTGAGCCGACACTCCTCTACTACTATTGGATCAGATTGCAGATCGGATCATCTGATGGTTCGGCCATCCGATGCTCTGGGATTCAAACGACAGCTATGTGCCGTTCAAATCCAGTGATAGCTCAGAACAAACACCAGGCAGGCTGTATGTAAGTTCAAACAGGAATCTCTTTTATTGGATGCACACAACACACTTTTATACTGAGCAGTTTGAACACCCCGCCCCAAATATCAACAACCCTGCCCTCAAGCCATTTTTCTTGCTTGAATTATTTTTCCCATTATGGGCGTGAGTGGGGCCTCGTGTCTAAGTTTTGCCTAAGGCCTCACAAAGCCTAGAGCCGCCTCTGAAAGTGATCCACAAGGACCGTCCTCCTCACTGCCGGCTCTCACCGCTATCAGTCTGCAATCGTGACTGGGAAGACTACCCTGCAGTAGAGCGATATAAAAGCGAGGCTTGAACCGCCTGTGGAAGGGACGGTATCAATGGCGGTGAGGAGGATGGTCTATGTGGACAGCTTTACCCTGGATACTTAGATGTGCCTGTTTCTAAACGTTGTACCTTCATTAAATGTAACCATATTGCTACACTTAGAGGCGCCTCTCTTCTATTTTATACTCAATTGTGACATGACGCTATAAAGAGGACCTGTCACACACTAGTCCTATTACAAGGGATGTTTACATTCCTTGTAATAGGAAGAAAAGTGAAAAATAATACAAAAAAAGGGACAAAAAGCAATTTGGGAAACGACTTTGTTCCAGGTAATTATTCTCCTGCTGCTTCTGTTACATTTTGTTGGAGGAAATGGGGGCTGAGCTGCGCTTGGCGGCTTATTAAAGACGTGTATAAAAGCATTTAAAGAGTGTTGAGTATTTAAGTTTAGAAGGCATACCTGGAGCTCCCACAGCAGTGCCTGTCAGGGGCGAGTGGGCAGGAATTGGGTTTATATAAGACGTAGCTCGGCAGTGCGGCGCGCCTCGGAGGATAGTCGTGAGATTTCACAATCTGAAAACTACAGTAAAACCTTTTGATCGATCAAAATCTTTTTGATCGATTAAAATTCTTTTGATTGGTACTCGCCTCTCCGCCGGCTTCTGAGCCTTCAGGGAGTACCATTCAGAGATCCGGTAACGTCACAGACACCAGCGGGGCTTGCCATGTTCATCTGAAGGGCTCCTTTGCTGTGCCTTCATATCTGCATGCCGGCGGGACCTTACTATCTGCCACACGCAAGGGCTGTTACACTTCCCTCTATCACTTCCCTCTATCAACCTGGGATTCTACAACCATTTACTGGGAGTTGTGATGGTTCCCTTCACGGGACATCTACATGCCGACGGACTGATATTAACTCCTCCTCATCTGGATTCAGCAGTGGTATCTTTGTACACATTTTTATACCATTATCATACTTAGCTACAAGTTTTCATGACTGCTTTTGCTACCGTTTGGTATTACTCGCGCCATGTTTACAGTTTATGTAGCTCCATCGATTTTATCTCCAGTGCAATATTTATTTGAACACTATAAAAGTATTAATGCTATTCCTATTAAGCGCTGCCTTTGTGTGTTTTTTGTATCCTGCTATCCATTTTTTCAGTGGTTGGTAGCTACACTGGGAATCAGCCTGCAAGGAGACCAGCTAAAAGTAGTTGGATCTGTATGTGCTTTATAATTAATCAAAATTAGTCGATTAATCGATTAAAAAAACAAACAATTAATCGAACACAAAAATTTTGATCAGTAACAACCCTAAAAAATAATAATATTTTTTTTCAGTTTAGGCCAATACGTATTCTTCTACCTATTTTTGGTAATAAAATCGCAATAAGGGTACCGTATATGCTCAATTATAAGCCAAGGCATCTAATTTTACCACAAAAAAACAGGGAAAACTTTTTGACTCGAGTATAAGTCTAGGGTGTCCACCTGCATGCCTCACTGTGCCTCACTTTGCCTCACTGTGCCCATGCCTCACTGTGTCCATGCCTCACTGTGTCCATGCCTTACTGTGCCAATGCCTCACTGTGCCCATGCCTCACTGTGTCCATGTCTCCGATTAACATGGGAGTCTATGGAAGGGGTGCCCGGATTTGAAAAATCGGTGATCCCCGTCTGTAGGTCCCACAGACAACAGACTTTGCACACTGGTAGAGGAAGAGCGGGGCTACATGTCTGCCAAGATTGGGGTTTAGACAACCTACGGCCGGGCAGTACCAGGTCCCCAAAATCCAGGAGATCAGGCGCAAAAAGGTGACTTGAGTATAAGCCGAATGGGGCATTTGCAGCACAAAATAATGTGCTGAAAAACTTGGCTTATACTCGAGTATATACAGTATATTGATTGGTTTGCGCAAAAGTTATAGCGTCTACAAAATAGGGGATACATTTATGGCATTTTATTTTAAATGTTTTACTAGTAATGGCGGTGATCTGCTAATTTTTATTGTGACTGCGACATTGCGGCGGACAGATCAGACACTTCTGACACTTTATTGGGACCAGTGACATTTATACAGCGATCAGAGCTAAAAATAGCCACTGTATATACTGTATAAATGTCACTATCATGGAAGGAGTTAACACTAGGGGGCGATCAAGGGGTTAAATGTGTTTCCTAGGTGAGTTCTATCTGTGAGGGGGATGGTGCTGACTAGAAGAAGAGAGAGATCAGTGTTTTTACTTACTAGGAGCACACAATCTGTCTCCTCTTGGCACGCTATGGGCCCCTTCGTACCAATTGAGCATTATGTAAACCCCACGGCCTACCTGATTATTGTTGCTGACCATGTCTATCCCTTTATGACTACAGTGTCCCCATCTTCTGATGGCTCCTTCCAGCAAGATAATGTCACCATGTCACAAAGATCCAATCATCTCACCACTGGACAATGAGGTCAGTGCACTCCAATCATCTCACCACTGGACAATAAGGTCACTGTACTTCAATCATCTCACCACTGGACAACCCCGGCGTAGTGGGGGGGGGAGCAGGGGGGGCTGTCGCACCGGGCGAAAAATTGCGGGTGGGGGGCGAAATCCTGGCGTCCGTGTCACAGATCCGCGGAACGCGCCGCCGCCACTGCCGCCTTAGGAAAGGCCGCGCCTTTGGCCTAGCTCCGGAGCGTTCGGTCGGCCATCTTGGAACACCCGGCGGCGGTGCGCGATGAGTTTTTTTTTTCAGCCCTTCCGCCTGGTTAGCTGGTGGAACTACCACTCCCTTGATGTGGGAGTGGCGGGAAACACCAGCCAACCAGGCGGAAGGGCTGAAAAAAAACATAACGGCGCAGGAGCACCGATTGGCGGGCGGTGGAGTGGGAGGCGCTGTACCTCTGTGCTGCGCTGATTCGCCGTGGAACACGTGTTTACAGCACGGCGGCGGTGGCAAGTTTGATTTTCTCCATCACCAGCAAGGTAAGCAAAACACTCTCCTGTACCGCAGGGGGGAGAGAGAGAAACGGGGGAGGGGGGGGTGTCAGTGTAAATCTAAAGGGGTGCACTGCCTGATCCCCACCTATCCACCTCAGAGCCTGTCATTTTAGTAAGACTGATGGGACTTGTAGTTCTCCATCTTCTCCTGGGGCTCATGGAGAAGATGGAGATTGGAGAACTACAAGTCCCAGCAGGTTATACAAACAATAAGGCTCTGAGGTGGATGGGTGTGGATTGCATGCACTGTGAGCCCAGGAGAAGATGGAGAACTACAAGTCCCAGCAGGTTATAATATAAGGCTCCGAGGTGGATGGATGTCCGGACACCCATCCATCTCGGAGCCTTATATTATGACCTGCTGGGACTTGTAGTTCTCCATCGTCTCCTGGGGCTCAGGTGCATGCGATCCACCATCTATGGGACTACAAGTCCCAGCAGTGAGAAAAACTTAACAAAGATGGTCGATCGCATGCACCTGAGCCCCAGGAGACGATGGATGGATGTCTGGACAGTGACAATTGATGGTAGGCATGTGCAAAAGTGAAAAATTTGTTTCGTTTCGTTTCGTTTCAATTCGTCATTTAATACATTTCGTTAAGTTAGGTTCGTTACATGTGTTGAATTCGTTTTCGGAATTCGTTCGTTTTCGACCGAATTTCGAAAAATCCGGTCGAAATCGAAAATATTTCGCCCGTTTTTCGAATTCGTTCGTTTTCGACCGAATTTCGAAAAAAAAACGGTCGAAATCGAAAATATTTTAACCAGATTAGAAAACAAATAGTCTCTTTTCAAATAGAATTTTTTTCGAATTAAATCCGAAAATATATTTTTATTTTTTTATTTTTTTCGAATTCCGATCGGATTTAGTCCACGGGTATTCGATTCGGAATTGGGAAAAAAAAATATTTTCGAATTTAATTCGAAAAAAATTCTATTCGAAAAGAGACTTCTAATCTGGTTGAAATATTTTCGATTTCGACCATTTTTTTTTTCGAAATTCGGTCGAAAACGAACGAATTCCGAAAACGGTCGAAATATTTCGCTAATATAGCAATTCGGGAATTCGTATGCATCCGAATGTCCGAATAATGGAAAATTCGTCCGAATTTCGATTCGGAACGAAACGAAATGCACATGCCTAATTGATGGGCACAGTGGTGACAATTGATGGCACAATGGTAACAATTGATGTCATAGTGATGACAATTGATGGCACAGTGGTGACAATTGATGGCACAGTGGCTGTGTTTGATGGCATGGTACAGTGACTGCATTTGATGGCATGGCACAGTGGTTGTGTTTGATGGCATGGCACGGTGGTGACAATTGATGGCACAGTGGCTGCATTTGATGGCATGACACAGTGGCTGCGTTTGATGGCATGGCACAGTGGTTGCGTTTGGCATGGCACAGTGGTGACAATTGATGGCACAGTGGCTGCATTTGATGGCATGTTTTTTTTTTTGCTGATCCGAAAATGATCTGATCCATGACTCCTGATCCGAGGATCGATCCGATCCGTACGTTTTTTGATCCGTTGCACCCCTACTGTACTGTGTCCCGAGCGAGTACGGTATGCGGCCACCATTTTTAGGGCAGATGGCGCCCTGTGATTGGGCGTATGTGGTCATGTGCTAGCGCCGGGGGGGGCGAAAAAAAAAGTTCTGCCCCGGGCGCCCATAACTCTGGTTACGCCACTGCTGGACAATAAGGTCACTGTACACCAATCATCTCACCACTGCACAATGAGGTCACTGTCCTCCAATGGTCTCCACACTCACCACATCTCATCCAATAGAGCACCTTTGGGAGGTGGTGAAATGGGAGAAAATGGCATCATGGATGTGCAGCCGACAAATCTACAGCAACTGTGTGATGTTGTCATGTCACTATGTAGCAAAATCTCTGAGGAACGTTTCCAACACCTTGTTGTATCTATTCCACCAAGAATGAAGGCAAAAGGGGGTCCAACCCGGTAATAGCAAGGGGGACCTAATAAAGTGGCTGTTCCCTGATATAGGGAAAGATGATCACTGTTGTCACACATCCAGCCCCGCCCCCTACAGTTAGAAACACATATGAGGTCATACTTAACCCCTACAGTGCCCCCTAGTGGTTAACTCCTAAACTGCAATTGTCATTTTCACAGTATTCCGTGCATTTTTATAGCATTTTTTCCTGTGAAAATTACAATGGTCCCAAAAATGTGTCAAAATTGTCCGATGTGTCCGCCATAATGTCGCAGTCACGAAAAAAATCGCTGATCGCCGGCATTAGTAGTAAAAAAAAAAAAATATTAATAAAAATGCAATAAAACTATCCCCTATTTTGTAAACGCTATAAATTTTGCGCAAACTAATCAATAAACGCTTATTGCGATTTTTACCAAAAATATTTAGAAGAATACGTATCGGCCTAAACTGAGGAAAAAAATATATAAAAAAAACATATTTTTAGGCGATATTAATTATAGCAAAAAGTAAAAAATATTGGGGCAGATTCACACAGAAATGGATTATCGTAGCGTATCAGAAATACACTACGCTGCCGTATTTTACCTGGCTCTACGTGGAATTCAGGTAGATTTTGTCCAGTAAACGACGGCGGCGTAGTGTATTTCTCCCGTCGCAATCCATATAGACGAGTAGAGGGCGTGAATCATTTAAAATAGGCGTGTTCCCGCGGCGATCGATCTGCGCATGCTCCGTTCGCAAATTTCCCGCCGTGCATTGCGCGAAATCACGTTGTGATGTCATTCGTTGTTTAGGTAGCGTCGTTTACGGGCGATCCTAGTCCCGAACGTTTTACGTAAACAAAAAAAAAATTAAATAAATTCGAAGCGGGAACGACGGCCATACTTAACATGGGCTACGTAACGTTAGAGCAGCAAAAAGCTGCTCTAACATTACGTACAAAAAAATAGACGAAAGTGATTGCGACGACCACTCGTATCTTCGGGAATCGCCGTAAAAAAACATTTGCATATCCCGACGCATCAAAACGACGCGAACTCCTCCCAGCGGCCGCAAATAGATGGCAGCGTAGATCCGAAGGCTTACGAAGACGTAAGCCTCTCGGATCGAAGCCCGAAGCCGCCGTATCATGGTTTGAGGATTCAAACTAGTGATACGGCGCGCAAAATTTGAAATTACTCCTGTCTAACACCAGTTAGACAGGCGTAATTGCTCTATGAATCTGGCCCATTGTTTTTTTTTTTTTTTCAAAATTGTTGCTCTATTTTGGTTCATAGCACAAAAATTAAAAACCGCAGAGGTGATCATCAAATACCACCAAAAGAAAGGGTTGCCAATTTTGTTTGGGAGCCACGACGCACGCGCAATTGTCAGTTAAAGCGACGCAGTGCCGAATTGCAAAAAGGAGCAAGGTCCTTAACCTGCATAACGGTTCGGGTCTTTAGTGGTTAAAGCAAAAATCTTGTTATGGCCTGCAATTGAAGTAAAAAAAAAAATCAGAAAAAAGAGTATATTATGGAATATGAAGTATATTCAACATATCATTTCCTTCAAATAAGCAGGTTGAAAATCACACGATTATATATTTTTTTTATAATTCTTCCGGCAGCATCTAAACCCCAACGTGACTCTCAAGTGAAATTGCAATTGACGGTCACCAACTTTTCAATACAGACCGCATCTGCCTGAAACTTCCCTGTCAGTACTGCTGCTCATTCATTCCGTCCCTGAGGAGCATTGGTTGCCATAGGAACACAGTTAACTATCACATCACTTTATAAATGAATCTCAATCCAGGGCTCGCCGCACATTTTATTCCGTCGTCAAGCACGGAATCTGTGTCAGGGGTCTCCAACTGAAAGACGAGAGAGAAAAAAACAATTAAAAAGATGAGCTAATCCCTCAGAAACCGCTTTCCTTTGCTCAGATTGGAGGGCTCAGCATTTGCAGCACCGCCTAGGAGACAAGTCGGGCAGGAAAGGGTTAACGGTGGAGGGCACCGCGCTGCCACTTAAAACGAGAAGCTTACCCCCGAAAAAACACAGAAGCAGAGCACGCTCTTGTCTGGTCAACGGTGGCCAAGGGGAAGCAGACGCCAAGGAGATGTCATGAAAAAGCAGCTTGGATTAATTGGGTCCCCTTACCGGAATGCTCTCCGGAGTCCGCGCCTCCAAGCCCCCTGGAAGATGAACACAGCTGATCAGATTCTGTAGACGGCTTACGGTCCACCGCTTCGACATACCATGGATCTTTCCTTTATGGCCGCTCAGGTACGGTACATTGATTGAGTACCCTTGCTTTTACCTCTTGCAACTGTTGATATTTTATTAAGTATCTTTGTTTTTACCTCTTATATATTTGTTAAGTATCCTTGTATTTAAGTATCTTTTTACTTAATATATTTATTATGTATCCCTGTACCTAATCTTTACCTGAGTTACATTTATTAAGTATCCTTTTTACCTGTGATATATTTATTATTTATCCCTGTCTGAGATACATTTATCAAGTATCCTGGTACTTAAGTATCCTTTTACCTCATATATTTATTATGTAGCTTTGTACTTAAGTATCCCTGTACCTAATCCTTGTCCCAGATACATTGATTAAGTATTCTTTTTACCTGTGATATACATTAGGTACTCCTGTTTTTACCTTTCATACATTCATCAAGTATCCTTGTACTTAAACCTTGCCTATGATACATTCTTTAAGTATCCTTTTTATTGTGATTCATGTTTTAAGTATCCTTTGTATTGTGATACATTTTTAAGTATTGTGCTACATTCTTTAAGTATCCTTTGTATTGTGATATATTTTTTAATTATCCTTTGTATTGTGATACATTTTTTAAGAATCCTTTGTATTGTGATACATTTTTTAAGTATCCTTTGTATTGTTCTACATTCTTTAAGTATCCTTTGTATTGTGATACATTTTTTAAGTATCCTTTGTATTGTTCTACATTCTTTAAGTATCCTTTGTATTGTGATACATTTTTTAAGTATCCTTTGTATTGTGATACATTTTTTAAGTATCCTTTTTATTGTGATACATTCTTTAAGTATCCTTTGTATTATGATACATTTTTTAAATATCCTTTGTATTGTGATACATTTTTTATAATTCCTTTTTATTGTGATACATTTTTTAAGTATCTTTTGTATTGTGATACATGTTTTAAGTATCCTTTGTGTGGTGATACATTTTTTAAGTATCCTTTGTGTTGTGATACATTTTTTAAGTATCCTTTGTGTTGTGATTCAATTTTTAAATATCCTTTGTGTTGTGATAAATTTTTTAAGTATCCTTTTTATCTGTGATATGTATTAGGTACTCCTTTTTTTTACGTCTTATATGTTTATTAAGTATCTTTGTACTTTATATAATTATCAAATATCCTTGTACTTAATCATTGCCTATGATACATTTTTTTAAGTATCCTTTGTATTGTGATACATTTATTAGTATCCTTGTTCATAACCTGTAGCTCAACTGTATTTTTATTGGCAAAACGATTTCCCCAGTAAGGATAAGGAGGCGGCTGACTTGCTGGAGGTTTTGTTTAGCCTTCTTTTGGATCAACAGTTTTTAGAACTCTGACAAGAGGATGAACCTGGTGGCCCCGGGTTGTTTTTTTTTTTGCCTTTTAATTTATATTACTGATTACTTTTTCAACTAGAACTGCTTTAGGTTAGCATTGTTATTATACAGGATTTTACATAGTGCCAACAGTTTGCACAGCACTTTACAAAATGGGAGACAGTACAGTTCCAATCTTTGACAACAGGATAAACCTGGTGGCCCCAGGTCAATTTTTTTATGCCTTTTCATTTAAATTACTGATTACTTTTTCAACTAGAACTGCATTAAATTAGCATTGTTATTATTATACAGGATTTTTATCGCACCAACACTTTACAAAATCATAGACAGTACACCTCCAATACAATTTAATACAAGAGTGGAACGAGATGAAGACCATTCGAATGGCAGGAAAGTTAAACTGACTACATACATAATAATAAACGTATACAAAATATCTGGCTGCTTGTAAATGTACCACATCCCTATATTTTCCAACAACCAAGGCTAACATTTTAGAGTAGGACTTCATGGGTACAGGTGGGACAGACACTTCATTTGAGAAAAGTTTATACAAAATTTAACATAATACATTTTGTATAAACCTTTCTCAAATGAAGTGTGTGTCCCATCTGTATCAGTAAAGTCCTACTATAAAGTTTTGTTTTTGGTTGCTGGTACATATATATATAATAAAATAAAAAAATCGACCTACAACACCACTTTCACCTACAGGTAAACCTATAATAAGGTTTACCTGTAGGTATCGTGAATATCTCCTAAACTTGTACCGTTTAGTAGATATTCACGGTATCAGCATGTGCAAACATCATCGACACATACGCGTGCCGTTTCTTAAGCTGCTGAGTGACGTCATTGTATATCCGGGCAATCACAGCACCGGAGCCCGCAAACCCGGAAATAACTCCGGGAGAAATGTTGCTATTTACATCGGTGTGGCGGGACCGCTGTGGGGGCTTCGATCTGAGGTAAGTATTTCATAACGAGTTAGAATGCAAGGATACTAGTTCAATATGCCTTTGTCTTGCAGGTTTTTTTCTTATTTTTCACTTTTACTTAAAAAAAAAACATCCAGAAGAGGATGATCAGGGCCACTCTGTGCAAAAAAGAACTGCACAGTGGAGGTAGGGCCGTCTTTAAGGCAGGGCAAAATGAGCAGCTGCCCTGGGCTCTGTAATTGTTGTAGGGCCCAAAGCAGCTGCCTCATACTTTAAATTCCCTTGTCCTTTGAAGTTTTAGTCCTGTGCTGTGTCCTGATATCTCAGTGTGAAGGGTTGCTAATGCTGCCCAGCTCTGCCCTATTGTTGTGTACAGATGACTCACCTGCAGACCCTGTGTTTACATGTTAATAACCGTAATTCATATGTAAATTACGGGAGCATTCATATGTAAATAGCTGAGGCTGGCGGCATTTTTTATGTATATCATGCCCCTCTTCAGTGAAGAGATGATGTGCTGTAACCTCTAGCAACCAATCAGTGAGCAGTATTACTGTACAGTAATCTCTAGCAACCAAGCAACTAATCAGTGAGCCGTAATGTGTGCTGTAACCTCTAGCAACCAGTCAATAAGTGGTAATGATATGCTGTAACCTCTGGCAACCAATCGCAATCACTGCCTGATCTGATAAAGTAAACTGATTTTAAGTCTAGCTGTGGTTTTTATTGTTGGTCTCAGAGCAGGTGGAGAGCAAAATTGCATGGGGGGGGGCCTTTATCTGGCCCTTGGGGCACTATTCATCCCACTGATGCAAGACACTATTCTGACCACTGACACCAAAAATGGGGCATAAGTCCTACCACTGACACCAACAACGGAGCACAATTTATCCTACTGACACCAACAATGGGGCACTATTCCTCCCCCCAATACCAAAGATATGGCATTTTTTATTCCCACTGATGCCCCCCTAAAGACTTAAGGACAATTAACCACTAGCCGACCAGCTGTCGCAGTTATACGGCGGCAGGTCGGCTCGGCTGCACGAAATCACATAGCTATACTCTCGTCCCCAGCAGGCGCGATCACCGCCGGGCACAATGTATGAACATCGATCTGTCATTTCCCCTAGTCAGTCCCACCCCCCTTCAGTTAGAACACACCCAGGGAACATAATTAACCCCTTCCTCGCCCCTAGTGTTAACCCCTTCCCTGCCAGTGCCATTTATACAGTAATCAATGCATTTTTATAGCACTGATCGCTATAAAAATGACAATGGTCCACCATAATGTCGCAGTACTGATAAAAATCACTAATCGCCTCCAATACTAGTAAAAAAAAAATATTAATAAAAATGCCATAAAACAATCCCCTATTTTGTAGACGCTATCATTTTTGCGCCAACCAATCAATAAACGCTTATTGCGAATTTTTTTTTTACCAAAAATAGGTAGAAGAATACTTATCGGACTAAACTGGGGAAAAAGATCGTTTTTTTTATATATTTTTGGGGATATTTATTATAGATATTTTTGTTTATAGCAGAAAAAAAAAAACCACAGAGGTGATCATATACCATCAAAAGAAAGCTCTATTTGTGGGAAAAAAAGGACGCCAATTTTGTTTGGAAGCCACGTCGCACGACTGCGCAATTGTCAGTTAAAGCGACGCAGTGCCAAATCGCAAAAAGTGGCCTAGTCATTGACCAGCAAAATGGTCCGGGGCTGAAGTGGTTAACTGGCCCTTTGTTTAGAAAGTTTGGAGACCCCTGATCTAAAGGATATATATATATATATATATATATATATATATATATATATATATATATATTGTAAGGGGTTAGCTCGGTAGCGGGTGTGTGTGACCCCCTGGGTGGGTTCACTACACACTGAAGTGTACAGAGAGGCAGCCGAGGATGGTTGAAAACAAAGGTTATGGTTTATTCTTCCATATTGCTGGAAACAAGTGCAAGCATCCAAACAGCATAAACAAAACAAAACATAAAATAAACCCTGGCCACTTGGGGCGTCTACCTTCACAACATAGGAACCTACCTATGGAGTCTAGCACAGCCTACTGCTGGGCAGACACTGCTGGTCATACAGCAGAAAAATAATAGTCTTTTTGATTTTTTTTGAGACAGAAAAATCAACAACCACCTCACCTTCAGAAGTCTTTCCCAGCTCACTGCTCTCCTTAACTCAAAAAGCCTCAGGATGCAGCAATCAGTAGTCATCCTCTGGATGACTTATAGAGGCCTTAATTGCCTCCTACTGAACAGCTGAAATTTTCCAACGCCCTAAACCTTTCTGGCTACCTCTGTAGCCGACACCTGATAGTAATTGGTGAATTGTCTAAATAAGGCAGAAATGTATCTCCTCTCTGTGACAACACCCACAGATTTACCTGACTTCCTGTCACATACCCCCCCCCTTGTTTCCACCCTAGGGTTGGGACACAGGTTGTCAGGCACGCGTGCACTCGGGACAACCCATCTGCATTCCCCATTTTAACACCGGGGCAATGTGTTACCACAAAACTAAATTCCTGAAGGGCCAGGAACCACCTATTTATTCTCCTATTGGTCTCCTTGTTCTGTGCCATCCACTTCAATGGGGCATGATCCATCACCAGTTTAAACTGTCTACCCATGAGGGGGTACCGGAGAGAATCCAAAGCACATTTCACCACCAAACATTCTTTCTCAATGGTGGCATAATTCTCCTCATGGGCCTTCAACTTTTGGCTGAGGTACATAACAGGGTGTTCCTCCCCCTTGATAATCTGGGACAGTACAGCTTCTAACCCCACATTTGACACATCTGTCTGAACCACAAAGTCCCGTGAAAAATCAGGCGAATTTAAAACTGGCTGACTACATAAGGCCTGTTTTGAAGCCTGAAAAGCTGTTTCTGCTTCGGGAGTCCATTTGGTCATGACAGACTCCTTCCCTTTGGTCAAATTGGTCAGGGGAGCAGCCTGTGAGGCAAAATGGGGGATAAAGCGGCGGTAATAACCCGCGATCCCCAAAAATGCACTAACCTGTTTCTTGTTGGTGGGACGTGGCCAATCATGAATAGCTTCAACTTTGTTTATTTGGGGCTTGATTAGACCTCTTCCAATGGTATACCCCAGATACTTTGCCTCTTCTAGCCCAAGGGTACATTTTTTTTGTATTGGCTGTAAACCTGGCTTTCCAGATGGAATCCAACACAGCCTGAACATTTGGTAAGTGTGAGTCCCAATCCTCACTGTGGATGACAACTAGGGATGAGCCGAACACCCCCGGGTTCGGTTCGCACCAGAACGTTCGAACAGACCGCGGGTTCGCACAAATATTTCGAACCCCATTGAAGTCTATGGGACCCGAACGTTCGAATTCAAAAACGGTCGTTTTAAAGACCAAAATTCAATTAAATGTTGGAAAACGTCGTTCAGAACCTGGGTCTTGCCCCAGGGAACATGTATCAATGGAAATTTTTTTTTTTTAAATGGAAGTTTTTTGCGGAGCAGCCATTTTAATGATGCTTAAAGTGAAAAAAATTCCTTTAAATATCACACCTGCTGGGTGTCTATAGTAGTGGCACCACGTGTTTAGAAATGTCCCTGCACAACATGAGAGGACTATAAAAAAAAAAGTAATTAATGCTACTTGCGCAAGTTCTGTGTGGCAACATTATTTTAGCGGTGGTGGGGGGCCATTATTGTTTTGTGAAAGAAATTTTTTAGAAAAAAGGGCACCCCTCAAACATACTGTAATTGGAGCGCAACAAGGAGCCAGGTGCAAAGTATTTAATCAAAAATTGTTATTAGGCGCCCCTGTTAAACAGGGGCTGAAAAATTGTGCCTTGGGCACAACACAACACTTGCAACCCCTCACAATAACTCCAATTGGAGCGCAACAAGGAGCCACGTGAAAATTATTGCATCAAAAATTGTTATTAGGCGCCCCTGTTAAACAGGGGCTGAAAAATTGTGCCTTGGGCACAACACAACACTTGCAACCCCTCCCAATAACTCCAATTGGAGCGCAACAAGGAGCCACGTGCAAATTATTGCATCAAAAATTGTTATTAGGCGCCCCTGTTAAAACAGGGGCAGAAAAATTGGGCCTTGGGCACAACACAACACGGCAACCCCTCACAATAACTCCAATTGGAGCGCAACAAGTAGCCACGTGCAAAGTATTGCATCAACAATTGTTATTAGGCGCCCCTGTTAAAACAGGGGCAGAAAAATTGGGCCTTGGGCACAACACAACACTGCAACCCCTCACAATAACTCCAATTGGAGCGCAACAAGGAGCCACGTGCAAAGTATTGCATCAACAATTGTTATTAGGCGCCCCTGTTAAAACAGGGGCAGAAAAATTGGGCCTTGGGCACAACACAACACTGCAACCCCTCACAATAACTCCAATTGGAGCGCAACAAGGAGCCACGTGCAAAGTATTGCATCAAAAATTGTTATTAGCCGCCCCTGTTAAAACAGGCGCAGAAAAATTGGGCCTTGGGCACAACACAACACTGCAACCCCTCACAATAACTCCAATTGGAGTGCAACAAGGAGCCACGTGCAAAGTATTGCATCACAATTTTTTATTAGGCGCCCCTGTTAAAACAGGGGCAGAAAAATTGGGCCTTGGGCACAACACAACACTGCAACCCCTCACAATAACTCCAATTGGAGCGCAACAAGAAGCCACGTGCAAAGTATTGCATCAAAAATTGTTATTAGCCGCCCCTGTTAAAACAGGCGCAGAAAAATTGGGCCTTGGGCACAACACAACACTGCAACCCCTCACAATAACTCCAATTGGAGTGCAACAAGGAGCCACGTGCAAAGTATTGCATCAACATTTTTTATTAGGCGCCCCTGTTAAAACAGGGGCAGAAAAATTGGGCCTTGGGCACAACACAACACTGCAACCCCTCACAATAACTCCAATTGGAGCGCAACAAGAAGCCACGTGCAAATTATTGCATCAAAAATTGTTATTAGGCGCCCCTGTTAAACAGGGGCAGAAAAATTGGGCCTTGGGCACAACACAACACTGCAACCCCTCACAATAACCCCAATTGGAGCGCAACAAGGAGCCACGTGCAAAGTATTGCATAAAAAATTGTTATTAGGCGCCCCTGTTAAAACAGGGGCAGAAAAATTGGGCCTTGGGCACAACACAACACTGCAACCCCTCACAATAACTCCAATTGGAGCGCAACAAGAAGCCACGTGCAAATTATTGCATCAAAAATTGTTATTAGGCGCCCCTGTTAAACAGGGGCAGAAAAATTGGGCCTTGGGCACAACACAACACTGCAACCCCTCACAATAACTCCAATTGGAGCGCAACAAGGAGCCACGTGCAAAGTATTGCATCAAAAATTGTTATTAGGCGCCCCTGTTAAACAGGGGCTGAAAAATTGTGCCTTAGGCACTGGTGGCGGAGCCCAGAAACACAACATTTCTTACTAGCTATCAGCAAGAAAAGTGAGGAGGAGAAGGATATACCATCAGCAGCATAAGAGGACAGTCACTCAGCATCAACAGTCTAAAGGGGATCCGACATTTCAACAAAAAGATATTATTCATTAATATCAGCATCAGGTGCTTGGTAGCTGGTGTTGATCCAAGCCTGATTCATTTTGATGAAGGTCAGTCGATCAACAGAGCCGGTGGAGAGGCACACCCTGTGATCAGTCACAAAGCCTCCAGCAGCACTGAATGTCCGTTCTGAAAGAACACTGGATGCAGGGCAAGCCAGTAGCTCAATTGCGTACTGGGCAAGCTCTGGCCAGTGATCCATCCTCAAGACCCAGTAAGCCAGAGGATTTTCGGTGGGGAAGGTGTCCAAGTCGGATCTTGCCCCTAGGTATTCCCGGACCATGTAAACCAGACGCTGGCGATGGTTGCTGGAACCGGTCAGACCTTGGGGCTGCGGACAAAAAAACTGCCTAAACGCATCCGTCAGACGACCACCTTCTCCACCGCCCCTTCTGTGACTCACCGAAGCCTCAGCAAGACGTTGTCCAGAGCCAGGTTTTGGTAATCCCCCGGTTCTGGGAACGCATTGCACAGACCCTTCAGCAGGGCCTCCCGCAGAAGTTTCATCTTCTGCTCCCTCTGCGATGGCAACATAAGGTCCGCAACATTACTCTTGTAAAATGGATCAAGGAGAGTCGCCAGCCAGTAATGATCCCTCTCCTTAATAGCACGTACACGAGGATCCTTACGCAGGCTTTGCAGGATCAGGGAGGTCATGCAGCGTAGGTTTGCAGAGGCATTCGGGGCACAGTCCTCTGGGTCACTGAGGATGACAGGATCCACAGGCACCTCATCCCAGCCACGTAAAACTCCACGTGCTCCTTGGGACTGTAAATGATCCCTTGAAGACTGCTGCTGCTGAGTGCTAGGCTCCACCTTCATGCTGCTGATACAATCCTCCTCCTCCTCTTCTTGTGTGCTAGGTGGGCAAGCAGGACCACTGTCTGGGTAAAGGGGGCCTTAAGAGGTAAGGAAGTCCTCCTCTTCCTCCCTCTGTTCTGCCTCAAGGGCCCTGTCCATTATTCCACGTAGCGTGTGCATAAGAGGGACAGTCTCACTGATGCATGCACTGTCACTGCTCACCATCCTCGTGGCCTCCTCAAATGGTGACAGGACAGTGCATGCATCCCTGATCAAGGCCCACTGGCGTGGGGAAAAAAAACCTAGCTGCCCTGACCCAGTTCTGCTGCCATATTGGCACAGGTACTCATTGATGGCCCGCTGCTGCGTGTGCAGCCGCTGCAGCATGGCCAACGTTGAGTTCCATCTGGTGGGCATGTCACAAATTAGGCGGTTTTTGGGCAGGTTGTATTCCCTTTGGAGGTCAGTCAGCCGAGCAGTGGCATTATATGACCTCCGAAAATGCACACAGACTTTCCTGGCCTGCTTCAGGACATCCTGCAAGCCCGGGTACCTGCCCAAGAACCGCTGCACCACCAAATTGAGGACATGCGCAAAACAGGGCACGTGGGTGAGTTTTCCCTGTCACAGGGCAGAGAGGAGGTTGGTGCCATTATCGCTGACCACCATTCCAGGCTTCAGCTGGCGTGGCGTCAACCACCTCTCAGCCTGACCCTGCAGAGCTGACAAAACCTCTTCCCCAGTGTGGCTCCTGTCTCCCAAGCACACCAGCTCTAGCACCGCATGGCATCTCTTGGCCTGCATTCCTGCGTATCCCCTCGTACGCCTACGGAGCACGGCTGGTTCGGAGAAAACATCCCCACAGGTAGAGGCCACAGAGGAAGAAGAAGAGGAGGGGGTGGAAGAAAGAGGTGTGTCACAAGCAGTAGTATAGTTTTGGAGGCGTGGTGGTGGAACAACCTTCAAAACTACTGGACCTTGCCCTGCGTCCTTCCCAGCTGCCAGCAGAGTCACCCAATGCGCCGTAAAAGACAGGTAACGTCCCTGTCCATGCCTGCTGGACCATGAGTCAGCGGTAATATGCACCTTACCACTGACCGCCCTGTCCAGCGAGGCATGGACATTGCCTTCCACATGCCGGTAGAGAGCCGAAATAGCCTTCCGTGAGAAAAAGTGGCGTTTTAGTACTTGCCACTGAGGTACTGCACATTGCACAAACTCACGGAAGGGGGCAGAATCTACCAACTGAAAAGGTAGCAGTTGAAGTGCTAGCAATTTCGCTAAGCTAGCATTCAACTGCTGGGCATGTGGATGGCTGGGATTGTACTTCTTTCGGCGCTGCATCAGCTGGGGCAGGGAAATTTGCCTGGTACTATCAGTAGATTGACCGCTACTACTAGCTTGTGACACACCTATTTCTACACCTTCACTGCAGGCTTCAGAGAGGACTGGGGGTCTACTGGGGTTGGAGGTCCCAGAAGGGCAAGGGGGAGTACTCTTTTGTCTTTGGTGTGGGTCTTTCTGGTGTGCTTGCCAACGAGCTACATGGCAGGTCGACATATGTCTGGACAAGCATGTGGTACCCAGGCGGTTGATGTTCTGGCCACGCGAGATACGCTTGCGACATAAGTTGCAAATAGCAAAGGTACGATCTTGTGGACATGTTTCAAAAAAGGCCCACACCAAAGAACTTTTGCTGTACCGGTCAGACACAGCAGCGCCATGCACAAGCGCCGTAGATGTGCGCTGTAATGCAGTGGGTGTGACCTTAAGCTGACCCCTGGAGGGCATCCTGCCTCTTTGGAGATGTGCCTGTGCCTCTTCCTCCTCCTCCTCCTCCTCCTCTCTCCTATCAGGCACCCAGGTAGAGTCAGTGACCTCATCATCCCCTCCCTCCTCATCACTGTCAACAACCTGGCAGTATGCTCCAGCTGGGGGAACATCATCATCACTGACAAATTGCTGTCCCTCTTGGACACCCCCTCTCCCTGGGCTCACATCAATGCCTTCCTCTATCAGTGTTCTGTCATCAAGACACTGCGCATCTTCCTGCAGCATGTACCCAACACTGTGTTGAAACAGTTCCGGGGACTCCTCAGGAGGACATGGTGGTACTAGGGAAGTATTGTGTGAAGCCATTGTGCAGAGGGAAGAGGACGCCTTGGCAGCTGCTTTGCCAGATAAACTTTGATCAGTCTGTGTGAGAGAGGATGAGGAGGATGAGGACGGCTTGGTCATCCACTCTACTAATTTCTCTGCATGTTGAGGCTCAACACGCCCAGCTCCCGAAAAGAAGGACGAGCAGCCACGGCCATGGCCACGTGCTGAAGAGGATGCACCACATACACTACCAGCGTTACCTCGACTTGTAGAGCCTGTTGCCCTCGTGACTCTCTGCCTCTCTTTGTTGTCCTTCCAGACATATTTATGCGTTCAGGTGGTATATAAAAGCACACGTACAGTGACACTAACTGCGCTCAGGTGGTATATAACAGCACAGGTGCGGTGACACTAACTGCACTCAGGTGGTATGTAACAGCACACGTCCAGTGACACTAACTGCGCTCAGGTGGTATATAACAGCACACGTCTAGTGACACTAACTGCGCTCAGGTGGTATATAACAGCACACGTACAGTGACACTAACTGCGCTCAGGTGGTATATAACAACATACGTCCAGTGACACTAACTGCGCTCAGGTGGTATATAACAGCACAGGTGCAGTGATGCTAACTGCGCTCAGGTGGTATGTAACAGCACACGTCCAGTGACACTAACTGCGCTCAGGTGGTATATAACAGCAGACGTACAGTGACACTAACTGCGCTCAGGTGGTATATAACAGCACACGTCCAGTGACACTAACTGCGCTCAGGTGGTATATAACAGCACAGGTGCGTGACACTAACTGCGCTCAGGTGGTATGTAACAGCACACGTCCAGTGACACTAACTGCGCTCAGGTGGTATATAACAGCACACGTCCAGTGACACTAACTGCGCTCAGGTGGTATATAACAGCACAGGTGCGGTGACACTAACTGTGCTCAGGTGGTATATAACAGCACAAGTACAGTGACACTAACTGCGCTCAGGTGGTATATAACAGCACACGTCCAGTGACACTAACTGCGCTCAGGTGGTATATAACAGCACACATACAGTGACACTAACTGCGCTCAGGTGGTATATAACAGCACACGTCCAGTGACACTAACTGCGCTCAGGTGGTATATAACAGCACAGGTGCGGTGACACTAACTGCGCTCAGGTGGTATGTAACAGCACACGTACAGTGATACTAACTGCGCTCAGGTGGTATATAACAGCACACATCCAGTGACACTAACTTCGCTCAGGTGGTATATAACAGCACAGGTGCGGTGACACTAACTGCGCTCAGGTGGTATGTAACAGCACACGTACAGTGACACTAACTGCGCTCAGGTGGTATATAACAGCACACGTCCAGTGACACTAACTGCGCTCAGGTGGTATATAAAAGCACACGTACAGTGACACTAAGTGCGCTCAGGTGGTATATAACAGCACAGGTGTGGTGACACTAACTGCGCTCAGGTGGTATGTAACAGCACACGTACAGTGACACTAACTGCGCTCAGGTGGTATATAACAGCACACGTACAGTGACACTAACTGCGCTCAGGTGGTATATAACAGCACACGTACAGTGACACTAACTGCGCTCAGGTGGTATATAACAGCACAGGTGCGGTGACACTAACTGCGTTCAGGTGGTGTATAACAGCAAAGGTGCAGTGACACTAAATGCGCTCAGGTGGTATATAACAGCACAGGTGCGGTGACACTAACTGCACTCAGGTGGTATGTAACAGCACACGTCCAGTGACACTAACTGCGCTCAGGTGGTATATAACAGCACACGTCCAGTGACACTAACTGCGCTCAGGTGGTATATAACAGCACACGTACAGTGACACTAACTGCGCTCAGGTGGTATATAACAACATACGTCCAGTGACACTAACTGCGCTCAGGTGGTATATAACAGCACAGGTGCAGTGACGCTAACTGCGCTCAGGTGGTATGTAACAGCACACGTCCAGTGACACTAACTGCGCTCAGGTGGTATATAACAGCACACGTACAGTGACACTAACTGCGCTCAGGTGGTATATAACAGCACACGTACAGTGACACTAACTGCGCTCAGGTGGTATATAACAGCACACGTCCAGTGACACTAACTGCGCTCAGGTGTTATATAACAGCACACGTACAGTGACACTAACTTCGCTCAGGTGGTATATAACAGCACACGTCCAGTGACACTAACTGCGCTCAGGTGGTATATAACAGCACAGGTGCGGTGACACTACCTGCGCTCAGGTGGTATGTAACAGCACACGTACAGTGACACTAACTGCGCTCAGGTGGTATATAACAGCACACGTCCAGTGACACTAACTGCGCTCAGGTGGTATATAACAGCACAGGTGCGGTGACACTAACTGCGCTCAGGTGGTATGTGACAGCACATGTACAGTGACACTAACTGCGCTCAGGTGGTATATAAAAGCACACGTACAGTGACACTAACTGCGCTCAGGTGGCATATAACAGCACAGGTGTGGTGACACTAACTGCGCTCAGGTGGTATGTAACAGCACGCGTACAGTGACACTAACTGCGCTCAGGTGGTATATAACAGCACACGTACAGTGACACTAACTGCGCTCAGGTGGTATATAACAGCACAGGTGCGGTGACACTAACTGCGCTCAGGTGGTATGTAACAGCACACGTACAGTGATACTAACTGCGCTCAGGTGGTATATAACAGCACACATCCAGTGACACTAACTTCGCTCAGGTGGTATATAACAGCACAGGTGCGGTGACACTAACT
The DNA here is from genome assembly GCA_029574335.1 of Rana kukunoris. NCBI lineage: Eukaryota > Metazoa > Chordata > Amphibia > Anura > Ranidae > Rana > Rana kukunoris. Next base: position 28,929 of record JAJQKJ010002639.1, read on the forward strand.
GCGCTCAGGTGGTATGTAACAGCACACGTACAGTGACACTAACTGCGCTCAGGTGGTATATAACAGCACACGTCCAGTGACACTAACTGCGCTCAGGTGGTAAATAAAAGCACACGTACAGTGACACTAAGTGCGCTCAGGTGGTATATAACAGCACAGGTGTGGTGACACTAACTGCGCTCAGGTGGTATGTAACAGCACACGTACAGTGACACTAACTGCGCTCAGGTGGTATATAACAGCACACGTACAGTGACACTAACTGCGCTCAGGTGGTATATAACAGCACACGTACAGTGACACTAACTGCGCTCAGGTGGTATATAACAGCACAGGTGCGGTGACACTAACTGCGTTCAGGTGGTGTATAACAGCAAAGGTGCAGTGACACTAAATGCGCTCAGGTGGTATATAACAGCACAGGTGCGGTGACACTAACTGCACTCAGGTGGTATGTAACAGCACACGTCCAGTGACACTAACTGCGCTCAGGTGGTATATAACAGCACACGTCCAGTGACACTAACTGCGCTCAGGTGGTATATAACAGCACACGTACAGTGACACTAACTGCGCTCAGGTGGTATATAACAACATACGTCCAGTGACACTAACTGCGCTCAGGTGGTATATAACAGCACAGGTGCAGTGACGCTAACTGCGCTCAGGTGGTATGTAACAGCACACGTCCAGTGACACTAACTGCGCTCAGGTGGTATATAACAGCACACGTACAGTGACACTAACTGCGCTCAGGTGGTATATAACAGCACACGTACAGTGACACTAACTGCGCTCAGGTGGTATATAACAGCACACGTCCAGTGACACTAACTGCGCTCAGGTGGTATATAAAAGCACACGTACAGTGACACTAACTGCGCTCAGGTGGTATATAACAGCACAGGTGCGGTGACACTAACTGCGCTCAGGTGGTATGTAACAGCACCCGTACAGTGACACTAACTGCGCTCAGGTGGTATATAACAGCACAGGTGCGGTGACACTAACTGCGCTCAGGTGGTATGTAACAGCACACGTACAGTGACACTAACTGCGCTCAGGTGGTATGTAACAGCACACGTACAGTGACACTAACTGCGCTCAGGTGGTATATAAAAGCACACATACAGTGACACTAACTGCGCTCAGGTGGTATATAACAGCACAGGTGCAGTGACACTAACTGCGCTCAGGTGGTATGTAACAGCACACGTCCAGTGACACTAACTGCGCTCAGGTGGTATATAACAGCACACGTCCAGTGACACTAACTGCGCTCAGGTGGTATATAACAGCACAAGTACAGTGACACTAACTGCGCTCAGGTGGTATATAACAGCACACCTCCAGTGACACTAACTGCGCTCAGGTGGTATATAACAGCACAGGTGCGGTGACACTAACTGCGCTCAGGTGGTATATAACAGCACAGGTGCGGTGACACCAAATGCGCTCAGGTGGTATATAACAGCACACGTGCGGTGACACCAAATGCACTAAGGTGGCATGTAACAGCACACGTCCAGTGACACCAAATGCGCTCAGGTGGTATATAACAGCACACGTGCGGTGACACCAAATGCGCTAAGGTGGTATGTAACAGCACACGTGCGGTGACCCCAAATGCGCTCAGGTGATATGTAACAGCACACGTGCGGTGACACCAAATGTGCTAAGGTGGTATGTAACAGCACACGTGCGGTGACCCCAAATGCGCTCAGGTGATATGTAACAGCACACGTGCGGTGACACCAAATGCGCTAAGGTGGTATGTAACAGCACACGTGCGGTGACACCAAATGCGCTAAGGTGGTATGTAACAGCACACGTGCGGTGACACCAAATGCGCTAAGGTGGTATGTAACAGCACACGTGCGGTGACACCAAATGCGCTAAGGTGGTATTGAACAGCACACGTGCGGTGACACCAAATGCGCTAAGGTGGTATGTAACAGCACACGTGCGGTGACACCAAATGCGCTAAGGTGGTATGTAACAGCACACGTGCGGTGACCCCAAATGCGCTCAGGTGGTATGTTACAGCACACGTGCGGTGACACCAAATGCGCTAAGGTGGTATGTAACAGCACACGTGCGGTGACCCCAAATGCGCTAAGGTGGTATGTAACAGCACACACACAGTCAGAGCGTTTCTGTGCAATTCAATAGCCCACTTGCATTAACAGCAACTGCCTTTCTGTGCAAATAAATAGCACACGTGCAGTAACAGTTAATGCGTCTATGTGCAATTAACTAGCACACGTTGACTAAGGCCTCGTACACACGAGGGGATATGTCCGCTGAAAACGGTCCGATGGACCGTTTCAGCAGACATCTCCGCTCGTGTGTATGGGCTAGCGGACAGATTTCTCCACCCGACAGATTTCAAAGCATGCTTTGAAATCTATCCGGTGGGAATCTGTCCGCCCGACATGTCTGCTGGATAGTACACTTACCAGCAGACATGTCGTCCCCCACCGCCGCTGCGCCGCCGCCGAATGGATTCGGCGCATGCGCGGAAGTGTTTAACTTCCTGGTGCGGTGACGTGGCGGTGACGGGGAATTTGATCCGATGGTGTGTACACGCCATCGGATCAAACTCCCGATCGGACATATCCGATGGAAATGGTCCGCGGACCGTTTTCATCGGATATGTCCGATCGTGTGTACGAGGCCTAACACGTTAGAGCATCAAGCACAATCTCCTGCCTGACAGATACTAATAGCAGAACTAGCTAAGCTATACAGTTTATAAATATATTGACAACTCCTAGGGATGTCAATATATTCTCTACAAACAGTACATTTAACTATACTAACTAGTAGCCTCCCTGATCTATCTATCTATCTATCTATCTATCTATCTATCTATCTATCTATCTATCTATCTAGTGTCACTGTACGTGTGCTGTTACATACCACCTGAGCGCAGTTAGTGTCACCGCACCTGTGCTGTTATATACCACCTGAGCGCAGTTAGTGTCACTGGACGTGTGCTGTTATATACCACCTGAGCGCAGTTAGTGTCACTGTACGTGTGCTGTTATATACCACCTGAGCGGGGGTGAGAGAGAAAGGTGGTAAGAGAGAGGGGGGCCCGAGAGAGGGGCTGGCTCACAGGGGGGCAGCTGACAGAGGGGGTAGCTGACAGAGAGGCTGACAGAGAGGGGGCGGCAGCTGACAGAGAGGGGGTAGCTGACGGGGGTGGCTAAAGAGGGGAGTAGCTGAGAGAGAGGGGGTAGCTGACAGAGAGGGGGATAGCTGACCGAGAGGGGGGGATAGCTGACAGAGAGGGGGGATAGCCGAAAGAGAGGAGGGGATAGCTGACAGAGAGGAGAGGATAGCTGACAGAGAGACAGGGGTAGCTGACAGAGAGGGGGGTAGCTGACAGAGAGGGGGTTGCTAAAAGAGCAAAGGGTGGCTGGCAGAGAGGAGGGTAGCTGACAGAGAGGGGGTGGCTGACAGAGGAAAGGGGGTTGCTGACATAGGGGGTTGCTGACAGAGTGGGGGTTGGCTGACAGAGGGGGGGGAGTGGCAGCTGACAGAGGGGGGGGTGGCAGCTGACAAAGGGGGGGGTGGCAGCAGACAGGGGGGTGGCAGCTGACAGAGGGGGGTGGCTGACAGAGGGGGGGTGGCAGCTGACAGAGGGGGGGTGGCAGCTGACAGAGGGGGGTGGCTGACAGAGGGGGGGGTGGCTGACAGAGGGAGGGTGGCTAACAAAGGGAGGGTGGCTGACAGAGGAAAGGGGGTTGCTGATAGAGAGGGGGTAGCTGGCAAAGAGGGGTAGCTGACAGAGGGGTAGCTGACAGAGGGAGGGTGGCTGACAGAGGGGTAGCTGACAGAGGGAGGGTGGCTGACAGAGGGGTAGCTGACAGAGGGAGGGTGGTTGATGGGGGGCTTGCTGACGGAGGACAGGGGGGTAACTGACAGAGAGGGGTGGCTTACAGAGAGCAGTGGCCTGACAGAGGGGGTGAGGGGGCAAATGAGAAATGGACCTCAGTGAGGAGACACACAGCGCGTAGACATGCCAGGCTGTGTGATGCAGGTCTCCGGGCGGCCGCGATTACCCACAGTCCAGCTCCGCCTCCACATGTGACCAGGTCCACCGGACCAATTAACAGACCCTCGTGTCCGTGATTAAACCTTGGCCACTTGGGGCGTCTAACTTCACAACACAGGAACCTACCTATGGAGTCTGGCACAGCCTACTGCTGGGCAGACACTGCTGGTCAGACAGCAGAAAAATAATAGTCTTTTTGATTTTTTTTCACACAGAAAAATCAACAACCACCTCACCTTCAGAAGTCTTTCCCAGCTCACTGCTCTCCTTAACTCAAAAAGCCTCTGGATGCAGCAATCAGTAGTCATCCTCTGGATGACTTATATAGAGGCCCTAATTGCCTCATACTGAACAGCTGAAGTTTTCCAACGCCCTAAACCTTTCTGGCTACCTCTGTAGCCGACACCTGATAGTAATTGGTGAATTGTCTAAACAAGGCAGAAATGTATCTCCCGTCTGTGACAACACCCACAGATTTACCTGACTTCCTGTCACAATATATATATATATATATATATATATACAGTATGGGCCAGATTCACGAACACTTGCGCTGGAGTATTTGGATATGTGCCGCGTAACTGTGATGATGCGCCGTCGTTTCTATGTGCCCGTACCCACCAAACTAGATGCGCCCGATAACGGGTCATTTGCGACCGGCGGAACGTTCCGACGCCAGAGTATCGTCAGCGCTTAATTTCGCTGGGCGCATCAGTCGCGCCTATTGATTTCCCCTGCAAATATGCAAATGAGGGATTTTTCCCAATTCACGAACGGATTAGCACCATACGCTGGCTACATGCGCCGCGCGTATCTCGTCCGTCCGGCGCAAAGTTATTTCTACAAAAGGTCAGCAGGAGAGCAGCTACAGCAGCGTTACCGACGATAAGAGCTAGCTGAGCACCCCCACTTGCAGGACAACACCTCTGTCCATGCTTGTCTGTCAAATTTTACAGCCATGGAGGAAGACATCATAGGTCTCCATAGCCGAGATGACGGCTGACAGCTCCTGGCCTTTAGAGTTCAGCTTTCTACTGTGTGTTTGCGGGGAACGGGAGCAGCCATCTCAGAACAAAAGTAACATCACTGCGGGGAGGGGGAGCAGGATATACTTTAGTGCCGGAATGGCGCTTCTACGGGCGCATTTAAACGCCCAACGGAAGGCATTGCGCTGACGTTTCCCGTGAAGTGGTGCCGACGGAAGTTGTGAGCATCCGCACAAAGGGGGCGAGTGGAGCCTCACTCACTGCGCATGCTCCGTGGTTGATGCGCTGAACGTAAGCCTCTGCGCTGGGCTCCGCCCATCATTTACATATGATCACACCCACTTCCCCTTGCGTCGGGTTACGCCAGCGCATTATCGTTACTCTGGCGCAAGTTTACGCGCAACTGCTATGTGAATTACAGGACTTGCGCTGAAAGGGTCTTCAGAGTAACGTAAATGAGAAGCGTTACTCCAGAGGAAAGATACTCTCATCTACCTGAATCTGGCCCTATATATATATAAATGCATATTAAAGATATGTAAACTATATTTGTAAAAAATGCAATAAGTTACAAGAATCTCTCTCTCTCTCTCTCTCTCTCTCTCTCTCTCTTTATATATATATATATATATATATATATATATATATATATATATATATATATAGATATATAGATATTTTTACAACACATTCTTTAATAATTATGGGCAATATAAAAGTAAAATTGTGCAACTGGCTACAGCAACCAATTAGCTTAATTTTATATCACTTTTACACAGTCGGAACAATAAAAGGCTGTTCCTGATTGGTTCCTTTAGATTACTGAGCTATGCACATTACTTTAGAAGCAAAGCACAATCACACACAGTATGTCACTTTAAGGTTACTAGTAGGCCATCATTAATGATGCTCTCATGCCGCGTACACACGGCAGAGAAACTCGACGGGCGGAACACATCGTTCCGCCCGTCGAGGTTCTCTGCCGGCCGTCAGATTCGGCGACCCGCCCGTCGGGAAAGGCAACCAGCCATTCATCCCGACGGGCCGTCGAGCAAATAGAGAACCTGTTCTCTATTTGCTCGACGGGTTTCCCGACGGGCGGGGCTCGCCGAGAGTGTACACACGGCCGAGGTTCTCGGCAGAATGCGGCTCCCAGCGAGGTTCTCACTGGTTTCTGCCGAGAACCTCGGTCGTGTGTACGGGGCTTCATTTGCCCTTCCATTAAGTAATGAACGCCAGCACTTTGGGCTCTCTGAAATCAAATCAAGTGCTTCCAACCCACCCCGGAGGCCACACCCGCCCACACATGTCTTACTGGATGATCACAACATAAATATGCAAAAATGGGTATGAAAAGAAAATTGTAATAAGATTAAATGGCGCGCCATTACTATTTCATAAAGTACTTTAGAGCTGTCTGTAAGTAGAATCTGTTGGAGAGAAAAGCGAGCTTTGACACACAGCTGGGCACTGATTGGATGACGTTTCCATTGAGATTCATTGATGTCCAGATTAATGTACGAGTGGGATTCGGAATTCAGAATAAGTGCGGCCATGTTGAATAATTATCTGCAGCAGTTGGGTGCAGAGAAGTCCCTGGAGCTTAGGACGCCTTGCATAGGACTGCATAATACACAGAGTGCTGGGCATAGGACTGCATAATACTAGGCATGTGCAAAAGTGAAAAATTCGTTTCGTTTCGTTTCAATTCGTCATTTAATAAATTTCGTTAAGTTAGGTTCGTTACATGTGTTGAATTCGTTTTCGGAATTCGTTCGTTTTCGACCGAATTTCGAAAAATACGGTCGAAATCGTAAATATTTCGACCGTTTTTCGAATTCGTTCGTTTTCGACCGAATTTCGAAAAAAACGGTCGAAATCGAAAATATTTCAACCAGATTAGAAAACAAATAGTCTCTTTTCGAATAGAATTTTTTTCGAATTAAATTCGAAAATATTTTTTTTTTTTTCGAATTCTGATCGAATTTAGTCCGCGGGTATTCGATTCGGAATTCGAAAAAAAAAATTCGATTTCGACTTTTTTTTTCTCGAAATTCGGTCGAAAATGAACGAATTCCGAAAACGGTCGAAATTATTCGCTATTATAGCAATTCGGAAATTCGTATGCATCCGAATGTCCGAATAATGGAAAATTCGTCCGAATTTCGTTTCGGAACGAAACGAAATGCACATGCCTACATAATACACATAGCGCTGGGTATAGAACTACATAATACACAGAGAGCTGGGTTCAGAACTGCATAATACACAGAGCGCTGGGTATAGGACTGCATAATACACAGAGCGCTGGGCATAGGACTGCATAATACACAGAGCGCTGGGCATAGGACTGCATAATACACAGAGCGCTGGGCACAGGACTGCATAATACATATAGCCCTGGGCATAGGACTGCATAATACACAGAGTGCTGGGCACAGGCCCGCATAATACACATAGCCCTGGGCATAGGACTGCATATAACACAGAGTGCTGGGCACAGGACTGCATAATACACATAGCCCTGGGCATAGGACTGCATAATACACAGAGTGCTGGGCACAGGACTACATAATACACAGAGCGCTGGGTATGGAACTACATAATACACAGAGCGCTGGGTATAGAACTACATAAAACACAGAGAGCTGGGTTTAGAACTGCATAATACACAGAGCCCTGGGCACAGGACTGCATAATACATATAGCCCTGGGCATAGGACTGCATAATACACAGAGTGCTGGGCACAGGCCTGCATAATACACATAGCCCTGGGCATAGGACTGCATATAACACAGAGTGCTGGGCACAGGACTGCATAATACACATAGCCCTGGGCATAGGACTGCATAATACACAGAGTGCTGGGCACAGGACTACATAATACACAGAGCACTGGGTACAGGACTGCATTATACACAGAGCGCTGGGCACAGAACTACATAATACACAGAGCGCTGGGCACAGAACTACATAATACACAGAGCGCTGGGTATAGAACTACATAATACACAGAGCGCTGGGCACAGAACTACATAATACATAGAGCGCTGGGCACAGAACTACATAATACACAGAGCGCTGGGTATAGAACTACATAATACACAGAGCGCTGGGTATAGAACTACATAATACACAGAGAGCTGGGTTCAGAACTACATAATACACAGAGTGCTGGACATAGGACTGCATAATACACAGAGCGCTGGGCATAGGACTGCATAATACACTAAGCACTGGGCATAGGACTGCATAATACACAGAGCACTGGGAGGAACATATCGTCATGTTTGCTGTATATTCTGTTTGCTGGTGGTTGGATGGATTTCAATTGTTAATACTGTAAATCTCACATAAATGCAAAACTTTTTTTTTTTTAGTTTTAGAGATTGATTAGAACCCTGTCATGTTTTAATTGCTTTCTGTGCCTGCTTTAACCACTTGCCAACCAGCCACTGTATATTTACGGCCACAGGTTGGCTCTTCTGCGCAAACCGACGTAACCATACGTCGGTCCATGCATGTTAAACTGCGGGCACGAGCGGGTCCAGTGGACTCGAATCGAAGTCCACCAACGACCTGCGATCGCACTACAGACAAGTAGAACGGGGACCTGCCTGTGTAAGCAAGGCAGATCCCCGTTCTGACAGGGGACATCATGGAGATCTGTTATTCCCAGTCATCAGGAACAGTGATCTCTGTGGTGTTCCAGTGAGCTCAGCCCCCACACAGTTAGAACACACCCAGGGAATACAGTTTACCCCTTGATCGCCCCCTAGTGTTAACCCCTTCCCTGCCACTGTCATGTATACAGTAATCAGTGCATTTTTTAGCTCTGATCAATGTAATAATGTCACTGATCCCCAAAAAGTGTTACTTAGGGTAAGAATTGCCAACAGCAATGTCGCAGTCCCACTAGAAATTGCCACCATTACCAGTAAAATCATAAAAATATATAAAAGTCCATAAATCTTTCCCATAGTTTGTAGACGCGATAACTTTTGCACAAACCAATCAATATACGTCTATTGCGAGCAGGGCCCTCTGATCCCTTCTGTATTGATTTGTATTGTGAATGTACTGTCTTCCCTGATGTAAAGCGCTGCGCAAACTGTTGGTGCTATAAAAAATCCTGTATAATAATAATAATAATAATATTGCTTTTTTTTTTACCAAAACTATGTAGCAGAATACATATTGCCCTAAATTGATGAATAAATGTGATTTTATGTATATATATATATATATATATATATATATATATATATATATATATATATGTATTTATTATTTATTCATTGGATATGTTCTATAGCAGAAAGTAAAAAAAAAAAATGTTTTTTTTTCAAATTAATTTGTAATTTTTGGGGGTTTGTAGCGCAAAAAATAAAAACCGCAGATGTGATCAAATTTACAAATGCAGCAATATAGAAATTGGATGAAAGGTTTAGCACTGGAAAACAATTTTTGAAAGATAAATAGTGTATTTTATATAAAATTATATGGATCAGACCAAAATGAGGGACACATGAGGAGGAGAGAGAGACAGAGGAAGGCTCATTGATGGAGGTGGGGAGGGAAGGCTCCATGATGGAGATGGGGAAGGAAGGCTCATCGATGGAGGTGGGGCGGGAACATGGGCATAGGAACCGGGAGGGACGCATCCCCCCCAGGAAATAATGCAGGGGGGACAGGTATGGTAAAATCCCCCCTTAGGTTAGGAGGCAGGCGCGTCGTAAGGGGTGGGCTTTCGGTCGGTATGCCGCCGAAAAGCCCTGAGTCTCGGGCATGGAGTGTTTTAATCACGAGCCCCGAGTCAGTGCTGCCAAGCAGATCTCGCCCGCCATGTTTGGTGTCCACTGTACGACTCCGGCGCCCTGTGATTGGGCGTATGGGGGTCATGCGCGGTGTGGGGCTGGCCTGTCTGAGCTCGTCTTGAAGTCCCGCCTCCGCACATGACCGCTGTACACCCAATCACAGTGCGACGGGGAAATACGGAACGTGATGGCGGGAGATGCCGAGGCTGCCTGCAGGCCATCGCAGGGCGACTCGGCTGGCTCGGTAGAGAATGATCATCATGGAGGTGCAGTGACGCACCTTGCACCATGGAGTGGGCTGCGGGTGGATGGCGCTGGCGGGAAGCCGGGACAGAGACACAGGTAAGGACGAGCTGTGGGAAGACTGTAGGTGTCGGGGGTCAGGTGGGTCAGTGTACGTGTGGGGGGGGGGGGGTCAGTGTAGGTGTCAGCCAGGGGTAAAAGAAAAACGAATGCAGAATCCAAAAAGAACATAACATCTGTGAAGAGTTAATTCCAAAATCAAATCCATGAAGGGTTAACTCCCCAAAAAGACACATTGCTTGCCAAGAAAGTGAAGATAAAGTTTGGTGAATAATAAGTCCCAAAATACTCTGGCAATGCCATGTTTTATTTTGGGACTTATTATTCACCAAACTTTATCTTCACTTTCTTGGCAAGCAATGTGTCTTTTTGGGGAGTTAAAGCGGAGCTCCACCCAGTATAACAACATTTTACAATGTTGTTTGAAAAAAATAAAAAATAAAAACCTGAAAAAAAAAAAAAAAATACTCACCCGAAATAGCTGTTGCTATGCGGAAGTCCGTAATCTGCCTCTTCCTAATCCGCGGTGTGTTTTCTTCTTCTTCTTCTCCTTGTGAATGGGCGCGCTGCTTCCTGGGAACTGTGTGTGTTCTCAGAGAGCAGCGCGCCCATTCACAAGCCAGCGTGAGACTCGCGGAGGCGCAGTAGGAAACGGGCAGTGAAGCCGTACGGCTTCACTGCCTATTTCCCATATTGTGAATGGCGGCGCGGGACCCGGAGCGATCGTGGGACCGGAATCGGGGGGCCCATCAGCGCGGGCGCCTAGGACAGGTAAGTGTCTTTATTTAAAGTCAGCAGCTACACTGTTAGTAGCTGCTGACTTTAAAAAAAAATTTTACCGTGGCTGGAGCTCCGCTTTAACCCTTCATGGATTTGATTTTGGAATTCATTTTTCACAGACTATGGTATGTTCTTTTTGGACTCTGCATTCGTTTTTCTTTTAATACATTTTTCACGTATAATTTGTTTACACTTCAAGGTATAACATTTATTTTACACATTTTAACCACATAGCGCTGCACTCTTTCCATGTTTTGCTATCTATCCTAACTTTTTTTATTTTTTTGTAGTGACAGTAAATGCCAGCTGCTTTCTCATACACTTTATCATCATTTTTTTTTAATTATCTTCTTAAATTAGCGCAGCGTTTGCCTTAGGGCTTCTTTTTTTCTAATGTCACATGTGTTGCAGGGTAAAGTGGTTCAGGGCGCAGCCAGGGCGTCAACAATCCTCACACCAGCCCTGGTGGTCAGTGTGCTGTGTGGGTTAGTGGTCAGTGTGTGGGTCAGTGGTCAGTGTGTGGGTCAGTGGTCAGTGTGTGGGTCAGGGGTCAGTGTGTGGGTCAGGGGTCAGTGTGTGGGTCAGTGGTCAGGGTGTGGGTTAGGAGGGAAAGGGAGCTTAGGCCACGGGATGGTTGGAAGGCCAACCATGGAACCTTAGACTGGCCTGTACCATAGAACTCAAGACATGTCAGTATGTGTATGTACTGACACACACACACACACTGACATGTAGGTCAGTGTATGTGTGTCAGGTAGGTCACACAACCCCACTGCCCAGCCAAAAAACCCAGCACCACTCCACCACCCCCCCCCCCCCCCGGCCGGGTTTACTGAATAAGAATATACCCGGCAAGTAAAAATGCTGCCCCCCCCAGATTTGTAAGGGTTCCTACACCCATGGGCGGGAAGGCTCATTGATGGAGGTGGGAAAGGAAGCCTCATTGATGGAGGTGGGGCGGGAGGGCTCATTGATGGATTGTGGGGAAAGAAGACTTCTTGTTGGAGATGGAGAGGGAAGGCTCTTTGATGGAGGAGGGGAGGGAAGGCTTATTAATGGAGGTGGGGAGGGAAGGCACATTAGTGGAGGTGAGGAGGGAAGGTTCAATGATGGAAGTGTGGAGGGAGGGCTCATTGATGGAGGTAGGGAGGGAGGGCTTATTGATAGAGGTGGGAAGGGAGGGCTCATTGGTGGAGTTGGGGAGAGAAGGCTCATTGGTAGGGGTGGGGAGGGAAGGCTCATTGATGGAGGTGGGAAGGGAGGCAGGGGCAGACTGACAACTCATGGGGCCCCCGGGCAATAGAAGATTATGGGGCCCCCGGGCTTACAGATGGCCACAAAGCCAGATGGCAGTGCAGAGGCGGGGCAGCTAAAATCTCAGGATTTTCACATCAAAAGCATGTAGGTTTTGGACATATCAGGGACAGATGCAAAAAAAACACAGATTTTTACATACTGTCCCTGGTTTTAATAAGCCTGGCAGCCCTGATGGGGCCCCCTGGTGGCATGGGGCCCTTGGGCAGTGCCCCATGTCACCATGGAGATGGGGAGGGCTCATTGGTGGAGGTGGGGGGGGAATGTTCATTGATGGAGGTGGGGAGGGAAGGTTCATTGATGGAGGTGGGGAGGGAGGGCTCATTGATGGATGTGGGGAGGGAGGGCTTTTTTGATGGAGGTGGGGAGGGGGCTCATTGTTGGAGGTGGGGAGAGAAGGCTCATTGGTAGGGGTGGGGAGGGAAGGCTCGTTGATGAAGGTGGGAGGGAGGGCTCATTGATGGAGGTAGCGAGGGAATGTTCATTGATGGAGGTGGGGAGGGAAGGCTCATTGATGGAGGTGGGGAGGGAAGACCCTTAGATGGGGGTGGGGGAGGCTCATCCAAGGAAGTGGGGAGGGAAGACCCATTGATGGAGGTGGGGAGGGAAGGCTCATTTGTGGAGATGGGGGGGGGAGCACTATTGCTTTGGAGAGCTGAGGTCTTGGTTGGTTTCATGTCCACTGGGGACACTATCTGTATGAAGTTTGTATGTATGTGTGCAGTTTTCTCTGGCTGCTCTGCTTTTTTTCCACAACCAGCGGTAGGTAATTAGCTTTATATTAAATTGGATTCATCTGAATTTCCTGCTCTGCCATGGCCAACACCAAGCCCATAATTGAGAGGCCCAGGAGCCCAGATAGAAGCCATAAATAGTTTCCTGAAATGCTCAGCAGCGGGGACTTGTTTCCACTCAATGTGTGACATGATTGGCCACTAGAGGCCACTGTACTTCATTATCCATTCCAAGACATCTTGCCAAAACACAACTGTTCCCATAGCCTTTGGGCATGGCATAGAGTATCTCTATTTGGCATGTTAACCTATGTGTGCAGAGCAGCCATCTATTACATCCAAGGTCATAATAAAATCTTGGGGCTACGTATACATCGTACTTTAAAGCGAGTCAAATGCAGTATGCTTTCACAGGGTTTTCAGATGCTTTGACTTGCTTCTGAGGTGCTACGGTGTGCCTTTGTATTGCTCAAGGAATGGCTTAGTTGGTTTCTAATTTACCTTGACTCGTTTTGGTAAAAAATCAGCTTAATGTAAGCCCATGCTGTACAAGCAGCATTCCAGCAAGAGCAGATGCTGGAGAGTTAAACCAGCTGACAGTCTCTTTTTCTATTGGGACTTTATGGTGTGCTATGTTTCCGGGTCTGTACACCTGCTGTGCATAATGCCCATTATGAGGGATTTCCTGTGCTGAGTTCCCAGGTCTGTACATCTGTTGTGTCCATTAAGAGGGTTCCCCAACATCCCTGTGCTGAGTTTCCGGGTCAGTACATCGTCTGTACTCATTATAAGAGGTCTCCATCTGTATAACTGCATTACCCATTGTAATGGAACCCCAAATGGGACAGGGGTTAACACTGTTTAAGATATTCCATTCCCGAACCCAAGACAGCTATCGACATTCCACAGCCAGGCAAACGAACCCCAATAACGAGACACACAGCTCTATTTGAGGTTCCACACGAATAAACCCTTTATTGAGAAAACCAGGCTCTTATATATATATAAATACAATATATATACCCCATTAAATGTGATTAGCACAGATCATAGTGGGGTTCTCATTCACCCTGTGCCCTTTATTAGAGACACAGGGTGATCCACACATAAGAGGCATTGGGGAGCTTCTGGGTCCCACAGGCCCTTCCGTTACACCCATTATGAAGGGTTCCCACCATCCCTGTCCCGAATCGTGTACCAAAACCAAAACCAAGCAAACCATTCAGAGTAAAGTGACAGGTTCTTTTAAAAGAGCAATCCATCCTTCACCACCCACTCATACTCACCTGGGTGCTCTTTTGCTTTCTTGGTGTCTTTGTAAACACCAAGTGCTTGAGGGCAGTGGTTCTGAACTTTATTGAAACCAATGTCATGTTGTTATAGGGACAAACTGGGTCCTGTGCTTGTGGCTCTCTGGGGGCACCCCAGTTAAGAAATGCTGATCTAAAGCAGTGTTTTTTTAAACTTTTTGCAGACCAGGGTCCGATAAATTCTTCCACAACCTTCCATACACCAACAGTTAAAAATAACATTTTATAATGACGCAATAAATGTATGTAAATACAAAATAGGTATTGAAATTCTGGAAGCCTATGGATAGGACTGGGTGGCACTGTAGGATGGGGGGGGTTAGACTCTACAGCAAACACATGGTGGCTTTGAAAGTTGAAAGTCCCCCTTTAACTACTTACTGGGCACATATACCCCCTTCCTGCCCAGGTGAAATGTTAGCACCTGGCACTTTGTCGCTTTAACTGACAATTGCGCAGTCGTGCGATGTGGCTCCCAAATAAAATTGATGTCCCTTTTCCCCCACAAATAGAGCTTTCTTTTGGTGGTATATGATCACCTCTGCGGTTTTTATTTTTTGTACTATAAACAAAAATAGAGCGACAATTTTGAAAAAAAAACCACAATATTTTTTACTTTTTGCTATAATAAATATCCCAATTTAAAAAATAAATATATTTATTTTTCTCAGTTTAGGCCGATACATATTCTTCTACATATTGGGCCAGATTCAGCAAGACTTGCGCTGGAGTAATTCGATATGCGCCGCGTAACTGTGATTATGCGCCGTCGTTTCTATGTGGCCGTACCCACCAAACTAGATGCGACAGAAAACGGGCCATTTCCGATCGGCTTAACTTTTCGACGCCAGAGTCTCGTCAGCGCATAATTTCGCTTGGCGCATCAGTCGCGCCTATTGATTTCCCCTGCAAATATGCAAATGGGGGATATTTCCCGATTCGCGAACGGATTAGCACCATACGCTGGCTAAATGCGCCGCGCGTATCTCGTCCGTCCGACGCAAAGTTATTTCTACAAATAGCTGCTTTATCTTTACTCCAGACGGCCACAGGTCAGCAGGAGAGCAGCTACAGCAGCGTTACCGACGATAAGAGCTAGCTGAGCACCCCCACTTGCAGGACAACACCTCTGTCCATGCTTGTCTGTCAACTTTTACAGCCATGGAGGAAGACATCATAGGTCTCCATAGCCGAGATGACGGCTGACAGCTCCTGGCCTTTAGAGTTCAGCTTTCTCCTGTGTGTTTGCGGGGAACGGGAGCAGCCATCTCAGAACAAAAGTAACTTCACTGCGGGGAGGGGGAACAGGATATACTTTAGTGCCGGAATGGCGCATCTACGGGCGCATTTAAACGCCCAACGGAACGCATTGCGCTGACGTTTCCCGTGAAGTGGTGCCGACGGAAGTTGTGAGCATGCGCACAAGGGGGTGAGTGGAGCCTCCCTCACTGCGCATGCTCCGTGGATGATGCGCTGAACGTAAGCCTCTGCGCTGGGCTCCGCCCATCATTTACATATGATCGAACCCACTTCCACTTGCGTCGGGTTACGCCAGCGCATTATCGTTACTCTGGAGCAAGTTTACGCGCAACTGCTATGTGAATAACAGTACTTGCGCCGAAAGTGTCGGCGGAGTAACGTAAATGAGAAACGTTACTCCAAAGTAAAGAAGCGCCCATCTACCTGAATCTGGCCCATTGTTGGTGAAAAAAAAAATCGAATTAAGCGTATAGTGACTGGTTTGTGCAAAACAAAATAGGGGACATAATTATGAATATTTTTTTACTAGTAATGGCGGCGATCTGCGATTTTTATTGAGACTGTGACATTATGGCGGACACATCGGACACTTTTGACACATTTTTGGGACCATTCACATTTATAAAGCGATCAGTGCTATAAATATGCACTAATTACTGTATAAATGTGACTGGCAGGAAAGGGGTTAACACTAGGGGGAGAGGAAGGGGTTAAATGTGTACCCTGGTAGTGATTCTAATTGTAGAGGGAAGTGGACTGACTGGGGGAGGTCACCGATCTGTGTCCCTATGTACAAGGGACACAGCTCAGGTGACCACGTGTTCCGGATTGCCCAGGACAGTCCCGCATTTTGCAGGTCTGTCCCAGGCACCTTCATACCAGGACAATACAGTGTCCAGGAATGAAACTGACGCAGCCACCCCCCCTCTCAGGCCTCCAAAAAAGACCACCACATCACTGCTTTACTCACTGACAGTATTTGTCCTGGCTGGGAATGCCTAGAGGAGCACAATCCCCGTCCCTTACTTGTGATTGGAGAAAACATAAATCCCGCCTCTTGTGTCCAATCACTGTGTTGTGATTCGTTACAGCACAAGCTGATTTTTGGAAAGGGAGGGTGTCCCTGAATGGTAGTTTGGAAATGTGGTCACCCTAGACACAGCATCGGTTTCCTCTCCCTGACAGGATGTGGATCACTGTGTTTACACACAGAGATCCACGGTCCTGCTCAGTTACTGGGCACGCGCATTGGGCTCCCAGTAACGCACGCGCCCCCTAGTGGTTTTGAAAGACGAGGACGTCATATGACGTCCTCTCAGAACAAGAGAGCTATCGTGCCACCGTCAATTGAGGGCGGCCGGTAGTAAGGAGGTTAAGAAGAGGACTTTTTATTTCCCGTGGATTCATACATTTTAATTCTTTATTTTGTATTTATTTACTGGATGAAAAAAGAAAAACTTTTATTTATTTATTTTTTATATATGTTGTACATTATTTCACCCATTTAATTATTAGGTTTCTGTTTAGCCAGCTCGATATTTTATAACTTCTTATTAAATGTCAATATGCATCATAACGCACATTGACGGACGTCTCCGCACATGAGTCGGGACGTGTTTGCATGCATTTCCGTTGCTCTCAATGGAAAATGCATGAAGCAAAAAAAACGAAGGGTGCGACTCCAGAATAAAGCTGCGCTCGTTCTGGCCATTCTGGGCACATCTGTGGTTTTCCTGGAAAGCGTTGGCAGAACATGGGAATGATTTGATCTGCTCTGAAAATAGTAGCATGATCTGGCGACAGATGTACGGGGCACGTGTCAGCGCACAGCACAGGTTACTTTACATAGATAGTCGCCTTACAAAAAGACAGCACCACGGGAATATGGGGGGAGCCATTGCCTTGGGGCTCATTCCCACCAGGGGTTTTGTGCGGCATCAATCTCTGCAATGCACAATAATGAGGTACAACATGCCACCGAGCCTTACAATGCACTGCTGAACATAAATTATATGAAATGTTCATTTTTTTTAAGGTTAAAAGAAAAAAAAAGTTATAACATCTCATTGTGCATGCACGATAGAATGCGTTATGGTGCGCACCCCTAAAGTCTATTTAACAACTTTCCGCTGGACTAGACATGTGCGGTTGGTTTTGTTCCAAATTAAAATTCGGACAAATTCAAAACTTGAATAGTACTGAATTTGGACGAATTCAAAATAACGAAAAAAAAATTTGGACGAAATTTGAATTCAAATAGTTTTCTAATTTTCAAAGAGAATAAAATAGAATAGAAAACAAAGGAATAGAATAGAAAAAAAATAATAATAATTTTTTTTCTATTCTATTCCTTTATTTTATTTTATTTGGAAACTGTTTCAATTCGAAAATGATCCAAAATTGATTTCAAAACTTTTTGAATTAGAATTAGAAAAGTTTAAATTGATTTAAAAATGAATAAAAAAAACTAATTCCGAAAACTTTTTAAACAAATTAAACTAAATAAATAGATTCAAATAAAGAATCAAACGAAACAAAATAAAACAAATCTTTTTGTTCTGTGAGCGAGTGGCACAGCCTGGCAGTGGCATATCAATGGGGGGGAGAGGTCTGCCCTAGGTGCAACACATTGGAGGGGGGGGGGTGGGAGGCCGGTGCTGCTTATTCAGCGATTCTCCATCCCTTTTCGAGCATAAGGAGCTTTGACCTCTAGTAGCAGTCCCTGCAAAGATGGCAGCAGCCCACTGGTCCTTGTGGTTGGCATGCATTCCACATTGCAGAATCACGCTTTTCTTCCATGGTCACCAAGCGTATCATACCACACCTTCTTGCCTTGTGGCAAGTGTGCGCATGGCGGTATTTCACTTAGATTATTGCCAGTTGAGGAGTGTCAAATGGGGGGGATCAGAGTCGGCCTGCCCATTAAGGGTGCACGAACGCGGCCCCCCCGTCCATCGCCGCCCCCCATCCATGTGTCCGGCCCCTTTCAGGACAACGGCTTATGGATTCCAATGCAGAGGGCGGGCTGTTTTTTTGAACAGAGGCTCTAATAGGGTGGGCTTGGGTCGCAGAGAGTGCACTTCGATCCCACCCAGGTGTGTTACAACAGCGAATGAATATTTGCTGTTGTAACACTGATCTTCCTCCTGGCCAATCAGGAAACAAAGCCGGTTTTGGCACCGGGCATTCGATTGGCTGAAAGGACAGACAATCCTATTGGACGCCTAGGAGGAGGAGAGGAGGAGCCAGAAGCCACCATGGAGAAGAGGACTTGGAGAAGAGCCGCTGCACCATGCTGCCCGCTGCCTGCCACCTGCTGCCGACGTTGGGTGGGTGCCGCTCGAGGGGGGGTTGATGGGTGATTGTTTGCCGCCCCCCAAAAAAAGTACCAGCCTCCACTGGAGGTAAGGGGCCCGAAATAGTATCCGCCCCGGGTGCCAAATGCTCTATATATACCCCCTGCATCCAGGCACTTCCTGGGTTTTGAACGCGCTCGACAAAATTACTTGGAAATCGCACCAAAACGCACCTATAGAAATCATGTGAAGCTTGTCACCAAAAAAGAAGCAGGAACTTGTTTTGGAAAAGTGAAGTGAAGTGAATAGGCTTCCCTATGGCCAACACATGAAAAGCCCCACCCCAAACAAGTCAAAACAATATTTTCACAAAAAATACACTAAAATCAGGCTGGATGGCTGCCCTATGCTCACATCAGTTCTGGACGGACACACACCTATGCTCAGAACACTAGTTCTGGACGGACACAAACAAGGAGAACAAGGAAGGAGGGGAGAACTCTGGCACTTTGGTGCCCCTACCTCTGCAGGCGCCTGGGGGCAAAGCACCCTGTGCACCCTGCCTAGGATCGGCCCTGCAGCCGGGTTTCCCGACCAAAGCTCTCATGGCAGTTTTCCTTTATGTGATGAAAAAAAAACGACGTTTTTAAAAACGTCAATTTAAATGACCATGTGTGGGGGAAAACATAGTTTTATGTCTTGTGAAAAACACCAAAAAAAATTGAAGCATGCTTCAATTTTTTGTGTCGTTTTTCAAAACGTCGTTTTTTGTTTCACAAAAAAATCACCGTGTGTAGCAAAAAACGACGTTTAAAAACGACGTTTTTCAACCCGCGCATGCCCAGAAACTAGTTATGAAGCGAGCTTCAATGGAAAAGAGTGGTGAACGTAACCTCGCTTTGCTAGAGCATTGTGAAAAAACGATGGTGTGTAGGCAACGTCGTTTTTGAAAATTGAAGATTCAAAAACGTTGTTTTTTTTACTTCACAGAAAATGTCGTTTTTTTTTCATCACATAAAGTGATGGTGTGTACGCGGCATAAGGTTGTGAAGGTCTTGAGAGAGCTCTTTGCTTTTACCCATCATGAGATATTTCTTGTTTGATGCCTTGAGAATGAGACACCTTTTTAATTAATTTAAATTAATTTGCACTGACAAGAAGCATGATTGCTTTTTAATTACTGATTTTAGCTGGTGTCTTGGCGTTCCATGAATTTTTGCACCTCCCACTCTTCATGTGTTCAATACTTTTTCTCTGTGTCCTTTCATCTTATTCCACAGAACTTTTTTTCTGAACTCATTTGTTTTGGTGTCTTTGTATATATGGATTGCTCGGATTGTTACCGACAATTGTAGTGACAATTTCATGTCAATATTACCTTTAGAAATATAATTTACCTAAAAACATGGGGCCAGATCCACATACCTTTGCCGCCGGCGCGTGACCCATTTACACTACGCCGCTGTAAGTCACAGCGGCGTATCCTTATCCTCAAAGTCGGCGTAGCGTAAATGGGCCGGCATACGCGGGTGTAATTCAAATTTACTAGGGGGGGGGGGGGGCGTGTTTTATTATAATTATGAATGACCCGACGCAAATGGCGCTTTTTTTAACTGCGCCGGCCGTGGACGTATCCTAGTGCGCATGCGTGAAATCACGTCGCAAATAGTCAATGAAAACGATGTGAAGGTAACTTACGCCCAGGCCCATTCTGGATCGGCATACGCAAACGACGTCCAATACGACGCTGTCCCGACGTCCATACTTAACATTGGCTGCGCCTCACTATAGCAGCTTTATCTTTATGCCGGAGATATGTTTACGCAAACAACGTAAAGGGAATGCGCCGGCCGCTCGTACGTTTGGGAATTAGCGTAAATCGCTCATTTGCATATTTTACGCTGGAAATAGACGGAAGCGCCCCTAGCGTCCAGCGTAAATATGCATCTAAGATACGATGGTGTAAGAAACTTACACCAGTCGTATCTTAGTGTAAGTTGGCGTATCATGTTTTCTGGATAGAAAACAATGACACGCTGGTGGGAAATTCGAATTACGCCGGTGTATCTGTAGATACGCCGGGGTAATTCCTTTGTGGATCTGGCCCATGATCATGTGTTCAATACTTATTATACCCTCTGTATATACTGTGGGCCAGATTCAGAAAGAATGTACGCCGGCGTATCTCCTGATACGACACCGTAATTTCAAATGTGCGCCGTCGCATCTTTACGCCGATTCAGAAAGCAAGATACGCCTCAAAACATGGGTTTAGCCGTCCGACGTAACTTGCCTACGCCGGCGTATCGTGGCACATAGTTACGCTGGACGCATTCGGCGTTCCCCATTAAAAATATGCAAATGGGTTAGATACGCCGATTCACGAACGTAGTTGCGCCCGGTGTATTGATATACGTCGTTTACGTAAGGCGTTCGACCGGCGTCAAGTTACCCCTGATATATGTGGCGCAGGCAATGTTAAGTATGGACGTCGGAACAGTGTCGAATTGTACATCGTTTGCGTAAGTCGTACACGAATAGGGCTGTGCATAGGTTCCATTCATGTCTTAGGCAGTGTTCGACGTATCTCTAGCCGACGTGATTTTGGAGCATGTGCACTGGGATACGTCCACGGACGGCGCATGCGCCGTTCGTTCGGACCCACATTTGCATGGGGTCACAGCTTATTGTAATACAACACGCCCACTACAAGCCTACTTTGAATTACGCGCGCTTACGCCGGCCCATTTACACTACGCCGCCGTAACTTAGAGCGCAATTTCTTTCTGAATACTCTGGGGGAATCTAGGATGGAAAAGGACCTGGGGGTTCTAGTAGATGACAGGCTCAGCAATGGCATGCAATGCTGCTAACAAAGTAAACAGAATATTGGCATTAAAAAGGGGATTAAACTCCAGAGATAAAACGATAATTCTCCCGCTCTACAAGACTCTGGTCCGGCCGCACCTGGAATATGCTGTCCAGTTCTGGGCACCAGTCCTCAGGAAGGATGTACTGGAAATGGAGTGAGTACAAAGAAGGGCAAGAAAGATAATAAAGGGTCTGAGAATATTAGTTATGAGGAAAGGTTGGGAGCGCTGAACTTATCCTCTCTGGAGAAGAGACGCTTGAGAGTAGTGATGAGCGGAATACGCCATATTCGATTTCGCGATATTTCGCGAATATTTCGAAGAATATTCGCGAATATTCGTTAATATCGAATATTCGTGATATTTTATAAAAAAAAAAATTGCGAATTTTCGCCAATGCGAATTTTCGCTAATGTGAAATTTCGCGATTTTTTTTTTTTTTTTTTTTTTTTATAAAATATCACGAATATTCGATATTTACGAATATTCGGTATATTTTATATAAAAAAAAAAGCGAAATTTCACATATGCGGTTGCGAATATTCGTTAATATCGAATATTCGTGATATTTGATAAAATAAAAATTGCGAATTTTCGCTATTGCGAATTTTATTGCGAATTTTTTTGCGAAATTTGAAAAATAGCGAATATTCGAAATAGCGAATATTCGCCGCGATATTCGAGATATTCGCGAATACTCGAATATGCAATATTCGTAGCGAATATTCGCAATGCGAATATTCGTGAGCAACACTACTTGAGAGGGGATATGATTTTAATTTACAAATACCGTACTGGTGACCCCACAATAGAGATAAAACTTTTTTTGTGGAAGGGAGTTTAACAAGACACGTGACACGTAGAAGAACATAGGTTTAACCTTAAACTACGTAGAGGGTTCTTTACTGTAAGAGTGGCAAGGATGTGGAATTTCCTTCCACAGGCGGTGGTCTCAGAGGGGGGCATCGATAGTTTCAAAAACCTATTAGATAAGAACCTGAATGACCACAACATATATAAGATATACAGGGTAATACTGACATATAATCACACGCATAGGTTGGACTTGTGTCTTTTTTCAACCTCAGTTACTATGTAACTATGTAACATATATATATATATATATATATATATATATATATATGTAGCGGGGGCAATTTTTGCTATTAAGAATTCTCAGATGGAAGTGGTAGAATTTATAGTCTTATAATGTAAATAAGCGTCTGATGCCATCTACTGGCGAAGAAATGGAACGACGTGTTCAAGACTTGTTTTTTTTTCAGAACATCCAGAAGGGATATGAATAATTACCCAGGAACACTCAGGGCTGCAAGGCAGGCTGGGAAGATAAAAAAGACCTGGTGGTGGCCATTTTTCTTCTTTAGGTCTCTCTGCCTCGGGACCCACACCCTGGAGGAACTCTTTCACAGTGTGTTTGGTGGAGTTCTTGCCTACCTCGTGCGGAAGCAAGCCATCGGTATCCAGGCAAGTGTCGGAGGGTTCCCGATCGTCTCTGGAAGTGGGAACTGGACAATCGGACGAGTGCAGAGACCAGGCGGAGGCCGTGTGCGGCGAAAGCATCCAGTCATCTGGGCATCGTGTGGTGAGAGGGCCCGGGCCAAAGCTTTGTACTGTTTACACACTCACACACTTAGACTGCCGGGGTAGTGTTGCTGGGACCGTTAGTCCCACGCTGCCAGTGTGTTTCTCTAAGCCACATGTGCCAGGACCTGAAAGCCTTAATCAACTGCTTGATGGCCGGCCATTGAAGATTGTGTATTAACTAGGAAAGAGTGCGCAGTCACCCTCCACGTTTAATCTACAGTCCCTGTTTGCATTAAACTACTATTAAAATACCTGTGGATTACAAATTGGGTTCGCATTGCTAGCGAAGAAAGAAGATCAAGGACTAATACTACTACATTTTATTGGCAAGGCCTTGCAGCGCTGTTTCTGTTAGACAGATACTGTCATAGGGAAGTTACTGAGTGATTACCCGCTACGGTTGTGTTTTATTCTGTTGGGTGTTGCGTAGCGCATACTGTGTGGTTGTTTACTGGAAGTGTACTGGAAGTGGGAAGGCGCGCAGCTTGAAGTAAGGCCTGCGCGCTAGTCCCACTCGGAGACACCAAAATACCTGCGGCCGCAGAGGGGGTGTAAAGAAATTGTTACTCACAGTCTTTCGCAATACTGAATGTGCATCACTTACGTTCTGATTGTGTATTACAACAACTGCTTTAGTAAAGTCAACGATTGTTTAAGTTTAACTTGTGCCTTAACGGTTCCTTTGTCGCTTATAAAACCATTGTGTCAGTTTACACCACAGCTGTGTCAAGGGGAGTGAGACCAAGAATACTGGGGGGTAATAAAGCAGAGTGCAGGCCCAAAACAATCAGCCGCTCC
Source organism: Rana kukunoris (assembly GCA_029574335.1). Lineage (NCBI taxonomy): Eukaryota > Metazoa > Chordata > Amphibia > Anura > Ranidae > Rana > Rana kukunoris. The sequence goes on from JAJQKJ010002639.1 coordinate 53,066, forward strand.
TTCGGGGGTAAGCGCTACACGTGGGGGCTCGTCCGGGATCCTGTACCTCTGCAAGTAAAACCCATCCCTGGTATCAGCATGGATCCTACTACAGTGGCTCGGTGGTGTGGAACTGAAGGCGCCCGTTCCAAAGCGAGCGTAGCCATCGCACTCCGGGAGAAACCTGGGACAGTGAGCAGATCAAAAAGGTCGTGAAGGCACTGTCCCCAAATAGAAAGGCCTGGGTGATCGCCATCAGACCAGACTGTGAAACCTCCCACACCTATGCCCTATTGGAGTGGAGGACGGAAGTTCCGGAGAACTTCAGGGGTCCGAGTGTACAGCTAGCTGGAGGAACCAAGTTATACCTGACACATCCAGAAGGGTCTGGTCAGAGCACTGCCAACTCTAGCCTTGTAAAGCCAACGGCGCTGGGATTTGATCAGGAAGCAACCCCAGCCGGTACCAGTTCAAGACCCCCTCAAGGGAAGGTAAAACCTGTATATGGAAAGTACAGGGGAGGTTCTCAGTCAGAACAGCAGCTATCTGACCTGAAACGGCAGTGCCGCACCATACAGGAAAGGTTCAAGGAGGCCTCTGGTGTGATCGCAGGACACATTGAAGAGCTAAGTGTCTCGTGCAAAGATTCAAATAATAGTAAGCTAAGCTCGAGGTCTGCCTCAGTTCCCTCGAGACGTACCCAAAATCGCCTACCTGAAGTGACGATCCGGAAGGATTTTAAAATTGAAGGACGGATAAGGGAAAAAGACCAAGAGGGAAGCCTGTCCTATACAAATCTCTTACATCAGGTGGAGCTGGGACTTCAGAAAGGCTATCATGAATCTGAGATCACAGAGGCCGTAGTCAACGCCATTAGCCCGGATCTGAGCATCAGAAGGATGTTGGAGATGAAGAATGGGCTAACTCTGACACAGCTCAGGAGGATATTAAAAAGTTACTATAAGGAGGAAGATGCTGCTGAATTGTATCATCAACTAATAAATATGGCACAAGACACCCAGGAGACCCCGCAGAATTTCCTGTTCAGGGCCATCGCTCTGAAGGATCGCTTGTTGTCTGCCTCCTGAGGAGAAGACTCGGATGGACATCTTGGAAGTCATCCAGAAGAAGTTCTTGAGGTCTGTGGCTATAGGACTGAGGAGTGACTATGTTAAATTCCAGTTGCGACAGTACCTGGATGATCCTTCCACCTCAGATGAGGTGCTCATTGAAGAGACCAATGAGGCGGCCCGGATGGAAACGGAGGGAGAGAAGAAGCAAGGGAAAGCTCAGTCCAGTACCACCGCAAGGATCAGATGGCATGACGCTGATGTCTCACAGAGCTCCCCAGAGACTAGTGTTTTGACAGCAACCGCTGATGATATGCCCCGTTCTGAACTAGGAAAACTATTTCAAGTGCAGAAGGAAATACTGGAGATGATGACTCTGTTGACCGCTAGGCTGGAGGGCCCACAGAGGCAGAAGGCCCCACCGGTCCCCGCAGTCACTCCAATTGAGAGACCGGTGAGGTCAAAGACCTGTTTCAACTGTGGAGGAGTGGGACATTACCGCCAAGTGTGTCCAAGCCCGCCGAAGACAGAAGCAAGGGTCCAGAAGCCGGCGGCAAACTCCAGGGGGCCCCAGTGAAGGAGTCAGCTGGGCGCCCGGTCACAATAGTCAAACCCAAACAACCATACGCCGTCCCGGTCCCTAGTGACCCACGGGGGTCGAAGTTGGAAAAACACCCCCGGAAAGAAGGGTGTAAAGGTACGAACCACCAAACAGACTATACCCTTGCACCCCACGTGGATTCCCCCCTGAATTAGTGGGACCCTCTCCCATTGTCCTATCCAAGTGAAGGAATCTATACCAAAGCCCTGCTGGATACTGGAGCTCAAGTAACTCTCCTTTACAGGGACTTCTATGAGAACACCTCAGGCACCTGCCTCTCCAGAAGCTGGGGGAACTGGAGATATGGGGTTCTAGGAACTCAGAATTTCCCATATGACGGTTTCCTGCCTATTAAGCTCACCTTTGACCCAAGCGTGGCCGGGGAGGCTGAAGTCTTCGATGCTCTGGCAGTAGTATGCCCCGCCCACCAGGGGCGGACAAGAGTTCCATCATTATTGGGACCAACACCAACCTAGTCCGGAGACTCTTGACACCACTTATGCAGAAGCAGGACACTTCAGCCATAAAAATACACCCAATGCTGACCCAGGTGTATCAGAACTTACTGCATGAGCGAGGGCCCCAGCAGAAGGAGTGTGGAAGAGTCTGGCGTTTGGATAGACGAGAAAAGGTGATACAGCCTGGTGAGGTGGTCTGCCTGCGAGCTTCTGTCAAGCTCACTTGGGAACAACAGGACCTTTCATCGTCCTTGAGACGGACAGAGAACAGGGGAACAACGAGTTGGAGATAGTCCCCGAATTGCTACCAACCAAATTACTGAAGAGAAACAGAGGGAAAGTCTCAGTCAGCGTCCGGAACACCACAACATCCCCAGTGAAGATGCCGGCTAGAGTGTTGTTAGGGGAAGTGAAGCCAGCAAACCCAGTTCCTTCGTATGAAATGCTGAAAGAACAAGGAGAGGAGATCCCTCTGGAAGAATTCTTCCCAAAAAACACCCCCCTGTCACCCGAATGGATGGAGAGAGCAAGACCCAGCTACTAAAAATGGAGGATGGCTTTCTCAAAGAAGAGTTCGATGTGGGGCTGGCCAAAAGTGCTGAACACAAGATCCGGCTGGAAGAGGACAAACCTTTCCGGGAAAGGGTCAGGCGGATTCCACTGGGAGACCTGGAAGATTTGCGAGAACAGCTGGCTGAGCTGAAGAGAACAGGCATCATCCGGGAGTCTCGGAGCCCTATGCTTTCCCGATAGTGGTGGTGAGAAAGAAGAATGGGTCGTTACGGCTGTGCATTGACTACAGGACACTGAATCGGAGGACATTCCCGACCAATACACCACCCCCAGAATAGAGGATGCCTTAAGAGCCTGTCGGGGGCGAAGTGGTTCAGTGTGCTGGACCTGAAGAGTGGGTACTACCAGATTCCCATGCACCCTGAAGATAGGGAGAAGACAGCTTTCATTACCCGGTGGGGTTTTTTGAATTTAACCGCATGCCACAAGGCTTGTCGGGGGGCCCCGGCCACCTTCCAGAGGTTGATGGAGAAGACTGTAGGTGATATGAACTTAATTGAAGTGCTGGTATACCTGGATGATGTGATAGTGATCGGCAGAACCACTGGAAGAGCACGAAGAGCGCCTGGAGAAAGTCTTGAATAGACTCCATGAAGAGGGCCTGAAGCTTTCGATGGAAAAGTGCAAATTTTACCAGTCATCAGTGAGTTATCTGGGTACACACAGTGTCCGCGGAAGGAGTGGCCACGGACCCGCAGAAGCTGGATGCTGTCACCTCATGGCCCCGGCCAACAAATGTGACTGAGCTCAGGTCTTTTCTGGGATTCTGCTTACTATCGCAGATTTGTTGAAGGGTTCGCCCAAGATAACCCACCCACTCACTGAACTATTAAAGAACCAAGAGGGGGCTGAGTCGGACCCTGATGGACCTGGGAAACCTAAGGAGGGTCCCAGGAAGAAGAAAGAGTCGATTGAAGACCAATGGACCACTCAGTGTGAAGAGGCCTTTGTACAGTTGAAGCGGAGCCTCACTACTGCCCCGGTTTTGGCCTACGCAGACCCTGCCAGGCCTTATAAACTGCATGTGGACGCCAGTCGAGATGGACTGGGTGGAAGTACTCTACCAGGAGTATGACGGGCACCTACGACCATTGCCTATGTGAGCCGAAGCTTGAACCCGCTGAAAGGAATTACCCAACTCACAAACTTGAGTTCCTGGCTTTGAAGTGGGCAGTAGTGGACAAACTGAGAGACTACCTATATGGCGCAGAATTTGTGATCAAGACAGATAACAATCCTCTCACCTACCTACTCACCACAGCAAAATTAGATGCCACTAGGATAGGTGGCTGGCTGCACTTTTGGATTCACCTTCAGTCTAAATACGTCCAGGGTCCGAAATCGGGACGCTGATGCATTATCCAGGAGGCCCCACTACGATTGGAACTCGCAGAGGTTGGACCCAACTTATACCTGAAGGTGTGAGGGCTCTTTGCGAAGGAGCGGAACAACCAGTGAAGGGTGGAGCCAGGGCTGAAGAGGTAGGAGTGTCCGCTGTGGGAGTGCCTAGGGGCTACTGTAATGTCACTCAGATGGTGGATGAGGGTTTGCCTAAACTGTCCAGGAAGGACCTCCGAAGAGATCAGCAAGAAGATCCCCTCTGTAGCCTTGTGTTGGAGGCCTTGGAGACTCAACATTCTGATCTACTCCTACAGAGCGCCAAGAAGGAAGCTCGTCTGTTATGTAAGGAGTGGAGTCGGTTACAGCTGAAACAAGGAGTGGTGTACAGGAGGGCCCCCTCTGAAGATCTGGAGGAGAAGTGGCAGTTGTTCCTGCCGGAGAAACATAGGGAAAGTGTTCTGATTGCTCTGCATGACCACCATGGCCACCTGGGATCGGAAAGGACCCTTCAATTGGTGAGAGACAGGTTCTACTGGCCGTACATGCGATCTGAAGTGGAGAATTACTGTCACTCTTGTCTCAGGTGCATACAAAGGAAGTCTTTACCTCAGAGAGCCGCCCCAATGGGCCATATGGAAAGCCACGGACCCATGGATCTAGTATGTATAGACTTCTTGTGTGTGGAATCCGATCTCAGTGGGCAAGGAAATATTTTGGTAGTCACGGACCATTTCACCAGATATGCTCAGGCCTTTCCAGCCAGGGATCAACAAGCGCCTACTGTGGCAAAGATCTTGGTGGAGAAATTCTTCGTCCATTACGGCCTGCCTCAGCGGATCCATTCAGATCAAGGAAGGGATTTTGAGAGCACCCTCATTAGGCAGCTACTGGACTTGCTGGATATAAAAAAATCTAGGACTACCCCCTATCATCCACAAGGGGATCCACAACCCGAAAGATTCAATAGAACTCTCCTCAACATGTTAGGAACACTGGCCTCGGAGCAGAAACAACAGTGGAGTAAACACATTGCAGCCATGGTACATGCCTATAACAGCACCGTGAGTGATGCCACAGGATATTCACCCTATCGCCTAATGTTTGGACGGGAAGCTCGTTTGCCGGTGGACCTGGCGTTTGGTACTTCTTTAGACCACACTTCGGAGGCCTCTCATCGAGGATATGTGGGCAGATTACGGAAGAGTTTGAAGGCCGCATATGAGAAAGTTCAGGCCACCTCGGATGCGAGGGGACGCAGGAATAAGAGGAACTTTGACCTCAGAGTGCGGATCCAAGACCTGCAACCTGGAGACCAAGTGCTATTGAGAAATCTGGGTGTACCAGGAAAACACAAGTTGGCTGATCGCTGGAAGTCACAGCCATTCATTCATATGCAGGCGCCTCCCAGGACTACCGGTATACAAAATCAGACCAGAAGGGAGTACTGGACCACTGAAGGTATGGCATCGGAATCACCTTCTGCCCTTAACAGAAGCAGTCAGGAAAACTCCACGACGGGAACTATCGCCTATGGCTGAGCCTCGACCTGTAACTAGGTCTCAGTCAGGATCCCTGGCCACAGAAGGTAGTGAGAAAGAGGATGGGATGGAGATAAGCTGGTTGTGGTCGCCTGAGATGCCGGAAACTGATACTAATTGCTTACCTCATGAGCAGGAGAGAGACACTGTGACTTTGAGACCTGAGGCCCCGGAATTTGTGCCGCAAAGTGGACATTCTGAGGATCACTCACCGCTGACACTGAGGTGCAAGAGTGTGAGGCAGAAGAAGAGACAGCGCCTACTCCTAAAAGACAAAGGGTCAAGAGGGAAGTTCATGCACCTAAGAAACTGACTTATGATATTCTGGGCGAATGTTCTGAACAGCCTGGCTTGCTCCCAAAAGAATTCCTGATATGCCTGGTCTCCTTACTGTAAACCTAGAAGGAGAGAAACCCCAACTCACCCCTCGACACATCTGTACCGGACACTGCGGTGTCACCTGTGAGTGCACAGAACAGCCTCCCATCTTATGAAAATTGGTGGGAGGCTCCTCTGTCTGTATTGATCAGCCGCATAGAGCAAAAATGTGCAGTAGAGTTAAAAATGTCTTTGGGGACCAAAGATTCAAAGTGGGGGGAGTATGTAGCGGGGGCAATTTTTGCTATTAAGAATGCTCAGATGGAAGTGGTAAATTTATAGTCTTATAATGTAAATAAGCGTCTGATGCCATCTACTGGCGAAGAAATGGAACGACGTGTTCAAGACTTGTTTTTTTTTCAGAACATCCAGAAGGGATATGAATAATTACCCAGGAACACTCAGGGCTGCAAGGCAGGCTGGGAAGATAAAAAGACCTGGTGGTGGCCATTTTTCTTCTTTAGGTCTCTCTGCCTCGGGACCCACACCCTGGAGGAACTCTTTCACAGTGTGTTTGGTGGAGTTCTGGCCTACCTCGTGTGGAAGCAAGCCATCGGTATCCAGGCAAGTGTCGGAGGGTTCCCGATTGTCTCTGGAAGTGGGAACTGGACAATCGGACGAGTGCAGAGACCAGGCGGAGGCCGTGTGCGGCGAAAGCATCCAGTCATCTGGGCATCGTGTGGTGAGAGGGCCCGGGCCCAAAGCTTTGTACTGTTTACACACTCACACACTTAGACTGCCGGGGTAGTGTTGTAAGGACCGTTAGTCCCACGCTGCCAGTGTGTTTCTCTAAGCCACATGTGCCAGGACCTGAAAGCCTTAATCAACTGCTTGATGGCCGGCATTGAAGATTGTGTATTAACTAGGAAAGAGTGCGCAGTCACCCTCCACGTTTAATCTACAGTCCCTGTTTGCATTAAACTACTATTAAAATACCTGTGGATTACAAATTGGGTTCGCATTGCTAGCGAAGAAAGAAGATCAAGGACTAATACTACTACATTTTATTGGCAAGGCCTTGCAGCGCTGTTTCTGTTAGACAGATACTGTCATAGGGAAGTTACTGAGTGATTACCCGCTACGGTTGTGTTTTATTCTGTTGGGTGTTGCGTAGCGCATACTGTGTGTTGTTTACTGGAAGTGTACTGGAAGTGGGAAGGCGCGCAGCTTGAAGTAAGGCCTGCGCGCTAGTCCCACTCGGAGACACCAAAATACCTGCGGCCGCAGAGGGGGTGTAAAGAAATTGTTACTCACAGTCTTTCGCAATACTGAATGTGCATCACTTACGTTCTGATTGTGTATTACAACAACTGCTTTAGTAAAGTCAACGATTGTTTAAGTTTAACTTGTGCCTTAACGGTTCCTTTGTCGCTTATAAACCATTGTGTCAGTTTACACCACAGCTGTGTCAAGGGGAGTGAGACCAAGAATACTGGGGGGTAATAAAGCAGAGTGCAGGCCCAAAACAATCAGCCGCTCCTTCGGGGGTAAGCGCTACATATATATATATATATATACACATATATCTTTTTAGCAGAGACCCTAGAGAATGAAATGGCGATCAATGTAATATTTTATGTTACACAGTATTTGCGCAGTGGTCATTCAAATGCAAATTGTTTGACAAAAAATATACTTTAATTGAATAATAATAAAAACCCGGGGAACGACTGGGAAGCGGCAGGAGGGGGCACCACCATTTCTAAAAGTGATCCTGTGGCAAATCCACCGTGGTCCTCTGAAATCCAGATCTAAAAAGCTAATTCGTCCTGTCTTTTGGGTCCAACACCCTTTTTTTGCTGATATTATAGAAAAGTAAGAACACAGAGCCGCTAAGAACAAACACATTTCAATCACTCTCTTCTGCTCCGCACTGTCGCTGCGTCTTTGACGTGGTGATGTCACGGCGGATGATACTTTTTACCCGGTAACATCAATATTTTTTCCAGCTGAGTCCATTCCTATTACAGAGTAGTGTTGAGCGGAATACGCCATATTCGATTTTGCGATATTTCACGAATATATAGAAGAATATTCGTGAAATATTCGTTAATATCGAATATTTGTGATATTTTATCAAAAAATTTTTTTTGCAAAATTTCGCTAATGTGAATGCGAAATTGATTGCGAAATTCTCGTCAACACGCGAAAACGGAGATCATTTCCTGGATTACTAAACTAATATGCACTAAACACTAACTCTACTTACACAAACTTCTATGACTAAACTAAAGCTAATTTTTTTTTTTTTTTTTTATACACAAAACTCAGAAGGGCAGAGAAAGTATTCGCGAATATTCGTAATACGAATATTCGCATTGCGAATATTCGGCAACATAAAAGGATCGCCTCAGCTACTCGGCCCAGGGTCTCTAATCATACCAGCAATGCTTTTAGACGTCGATGGAGATCACTAGGATGTGATCTGTTTTAAAAATAAATGTGAAAAAATATGAATATTCGCAATATCGAATATTCACCGCGATATTCGATTTATTCGCGAATACTCGAATATACAATATTCGTTACGAATATTCGCAATGCGAATATTCGTGAGCAACACTATTACAGAGATAGTATAAAGAGCAGATTTATTATCTCGGCGTTGGCACAGACACAATAATCGCACCGGCTGCTTCCCTGATAAGAATCCCTTTAATGAGAATGTAGAGAGATACGGATCTCATTATTAAATGCAACAGAGACTCCTACTTTAAAAAGATGAAAAATATTTACATAAACAGCAATAACATAATCTGTGCAAAGTGTTATTGTACAATATAAATTCGATCATTAAAATCTCATGGAAGCTTTAACATGTTAAAAAATACGTTACCCCTGTCTGTTGTACCGTGTACTTGTATGAGGAAGTCTCCTGTTGTCTTTGTATTGCTTCCTTTGTGTAAAATACCTGTTGATACTGCCAGTCTCCTGGATTTCCTATTTCAAACTGACCGCACTAGGCATGGTGGCACATGCATCCCAGTATGGTCAGGTTTTGGCTGTGCCGGTAGCACAGTGTGCCTGTCCTTCAATGATCAGTCTTGGGCTGACACGCCCCCCTGCACAGCCTTCCCATCCTCCAATTGCTAAGTCTTGAGCTGACACGCCCCCTTGTACATTGGAGGACAGGCAGGCTTGTCCTCCAATGAACAGCCTGTCTGTCCTTCAATGATCAGACTTGTGCTGACACCCCCCCCTGCACAGCCTGCATGTCGTCCAATGATCAGACTTGGGCTGACATGCCCCCCTGCACAGCCTGCATGTCGTCCAATGATCAGACTTGGGCTGACATGCCCCCCTGCACAGCCTGCATGTCGTCCAATGATCAGACTTGGGCTGACATGCCCCCCTGCACAGCCTGCATGTCGTCCAATGATCAGACTTGTGCTGACATGCCCCCCTGCACAGCCTGCCTGTCGTCCAATGATCAGACTTGGAAAGACACGCCCCCCTGCATAGCCTTCCTGTCCTCCAATGATCAGACTTGGGCTGACATGCCCCCCTGCACAGCCTGCATGTCGTCCAATGATCAGACTTGTGCTGACATGCCCCCCTGCACAGCCTGCCTGTCGTCCAATGATCAGACTTGGAAAGACACGCCCCCCTGCATAGCCTTCCTGTCCTCCAATGATCAGACTTGGGCTGACATGCCCCCCTGCACAGCCTGCATGTCGTCCAATGATCAGACTTGGGGTGACACGCCCCCCCTGCACAGCCTGCCTGTCGTCCAATGATCAGACTTGGGCTGACACACCCCCCTGCACAGCTCTTGACAGAGGGGATTAGTGTCCTGCTGTTTCTCTGCCTCCTGTGGTCACACCCCCTGCAGTCTTTACTTCCACCGCTGTAAGCTGAGCGATAGCGATTTTCTGGAAATTCATAATCAAACACTGAAAGTAATGACAGCGACCATTCAACTGAGCAAATTTCAGTGTTTTTGATTTAATTACATTATTGAATTCATTTTATCATTATTATATTATTATTTGTTATAATTATTTATAGTTATTTATTTATTATTATTTTATTATATAATTAGTATTATTATTATTTAACGTATATACTCGAGTATAAGCCGACCCGAATATAAGCCGAGGCACCAAATTTTACCACTAAAAAAATGGGAAAACGTATTGACTCGAGTATAAGCTTAGGGTGTCCATCTGCATGCCTCGCTGTTCCTTACTTTGCCTCACTGTGCCCATGCCTCACTGTGTCCATGTCCATGCCTCACTGTGTCCATGACAAGACAGAACTTTAACATGAGAGTCTATAGAAGGGGTGCCTGGGTCTGAAAAATCGGTGCTCCCCAGCCGTAGGTCCCCCAGACAACAAACTGCACACTTGTAGAGGAGAAATGGGGCTACACGTCTGCCAAGTTCCTGGTCCAGGAGACCTATGGCCGTCTGGTACCGGGTCCACAAATTTACCAGAGAAATTACCATTTAACATGGGAGTCTATGTAAGGGGTGCCCGGCTTTGAAAAATTGGTGCTCCCCGGCTGTAGGTCCCCCGGACAACAAACTTTGCACACTTGTAGAGTGGAGCTACATGTGTGCCAAGTTTTGGATCCAGGGGAACTAAGGCTGGCCGGTACCAGGTCCCCAAAGTCCGAGAGATCAGGCGCAAAAAGGTGACTCGAGTATTGGCCGAGGGGGGAATTTTCAGCACAAAAAAAATGTGCTGAAAAACTCAGCTTATACTCGAGTATTAGTTATTTATTATAATTATGATTTTGTGTTTCAAGCTTTATCATACCCGAGATGTCTACTAGACTCTTGTTTGGACAGATTTAAGTGAGTTATTTCTAAGAATTACAGGCCTACAATATAAAACGCCAAATTTCCATGCAAAACAATTCCAGCATAAAAAATCTGACATAATCATACCGCCAGGGAGGTTAAGTTAAAATAAAAAAGGTGAAAACAAAAAATGATTTAATTAAAATAGCACCCAATGATCCTGCCCTGTCTCCCGCTTGTGCACCTACATTGTCGCCCTTGCCTACAGAACCTGGATCACCACTCTTGGCTCTTTAAAACCTGCTGTATCCAAAACACTGATCAGGTGTGGGCGTCTGAAGAAGCTCATCCAAGCTTGCAGAAATTGATCATAAAGCACAAATGGAAGCTCCTCACACCGGGACTGCTGAAAGGTTGCGATGCTACATGGGAAAAACAGTGTAATGGATTCTAATGAAGGGGCTCTGTGAATTATAAATTATTCATAAAAGGGGATTATGAATGGAATTTAGATACAGAGCCTCCAGCCGTTATTGCAAATATAAAATAACTTAATAAACAATATTGATTTAGTGCAGAGACTCAAGGAAATATATCACAACAATAAAATGTTCCTGAATTATTTAACCCCTTTAATACCGGGCACATTCACCCTCTTCCTGTCCAGGCCAATTTTCAGCTTTTCAGCGCTGTCACACTTTGAATGACAATTACTCGGTCATACAACAAACTCTGTACCCAAATGAAAATTGTTTCATTTTGTTCACACAAATAGAGCTTTTTATTTAGTGGTCTTTAACCACTTAAGGACCTCCGCACGCACATATACGGCCACAGAATGGCACGGATGGGCACAAGGGCGTAAATTTACGTCCTCGCCCAGTAGCGCGTCGGGGGTCCGATCGGGATCCCCTCCGCATCGTGCGGAGGTCCCCGTGTCTCGGGGAGCGATCCGGGACGAGCGGGCGGATGTCGGTGTTTGCCCGCCCCCCCGCGATCGCTCCCAGCCAATCCCTGCGCTCTCCCGCCCTGTCACTTCCTCCTCCTGTGTTTACACAGGAAGGGGGAAGTGATGTAATCTCTCATCGCAGCGGTATTTCCAACCGCTGCGATGAGAGGAACACCTCACAGTAAGTGTGCACCAACATTACACTGACACACACACACATAGGCATACTTAACCCCTTGCGATCTGCCCCCCCACCCCCCCTGTCACAGTGTCACTGAATGCAGTGATCTAATCACTGCATTTAGTGTCAGTGTGACAGGCAGTGTAAAATTAGTTATTGTTAGGTTCAGGATAGCCCCCCCACCCCCCCTAATAAAGTTTTAACCCCCTGATCACCGCCCTAGTTAACCCTTTCACTCCCTATTGCCAGCGTCACTAAGCGATCATTTTTCTGATCGCTGTATTAGTGTCGCTGTTCCCGCTAGGTAGCTATTTTTTTTTTTTTACTAAAGACATGTGGCTAAATAAATTTTGGTCTAAATGTTTGACTAAAATTTAGTTTATTTGATTTTTTTTTTAACAAAAAGTAAAAAATAGTGTTTTTTTTTCAAAAATGTCGCTCTATTTTTGTATATAGCGCAAAAAATAAAAATCGCAGAGGTGATCAAATACCACCAAAAGAAAGCTCTGTTTGAGGGAAGAAAAGGACGCAAATTTTGTTTGGGAGCCACGTCGCACGACCGTGCAATTGTCTGTTAAAGCGACGCAGTGCCGAATCACAAAAACACCTTGGGTCATTTACCAGCGTATTGGTCCAGGTCTTAAGTGGTTAATCATCACTGGATTTTTTTTAACTTTTTGCTAAATAAACAAAAACATGCATTTTTTCTTTGTTTCTGGTGCAAAATGTTGCAAATAAATAATTGTTCTTCATAAATTTAGGTCAAAGTGTATTCTGCTACATTTCTTTGGTGCAAATAACACAACTTTGGGCCAGATTCTTGTACAATGCCCGTCGGCGTAGCGTAAGCCATTTACACTACGCCGCCGCAATTTAACAGAGCAAGTGCCATATTCCCAAAGCACTTGCTCCGTAAGTTGCGTCGGCGTAGTGTAAATGGCCCGGCATAAGGCCGCGTACTTCAAAGGGGGCGGCTTGTATTTAAATTAAGCGCGCCCCCACGTCGATCGAACTGCGCATGTGCCGGCCGCAAAAATAGCCCAGTGCACATGCTCCAACTCACGTCGGAAAACGTGAATGAAACCAACGTGTGCGTCGTTTTCGTAAATCCCTATACGCGAACGACTTAGAAAAACGACGTAACCAACGGAAAAAGACGACGCTGACCCGACACCATACTTAACATGGCAACGACGGAACTTCGTAAACCTACCCCTCATATAGCAGAAGTAGGTTGACGCTTACGGAAACGACGTAAACGATGACGGGGTGGCGTAAAAACTTTCGTGAATCGTCGTATTAGGCTCATTTGCATAGGCAAATTAGAAATCAATGTAAAGGCCACCTAGAGGCCAGGAAAGTAATTACATCTACGATCCGACGGTGTAAGTGTTTTACACCTGTCGGATCTTCACTGTATCTATGCGTAAGTGATTCTAGGAATCACACGCATAGATACCCAGTAAAAAAAAACAGAGACACGACAGTGTTTCCTGCGATACACCGTCGTATCTCTTTTGAGAATCTGGCCCTCAGTGTATATTATTTAGTCTGTAGGAAGGTTATAGAGTCCACAAACTATGGGATATACAGTTGCAAGAAAAAGTATGTGAACCCTTTTGGAGTGATATGGATTTCTGCACAAATTGGTCATAAAATGTAATCTTATTTTCATCTAAGTCACAACAATAACAACAACAATAGACAATCACAGTCTGCTTAAACTAATAACACACAAATAATTAAAGTTACCATGTTTTTATTGAACACACCATGCTAAAATTCACAGTGTAGGTGGAAAAAGCATGTGAACCCCTAGACTAATGACATTTCCAAGAGCTAATTGGAGTGAGGTATCAACCAACTGGAGTCCAATCAATGAGATGAGATTGGAGGTGTTGGTTACAGCTGCCCTAAAAAAAACACACACCAGTTCTGGGTTTGCTTTTCAAAAGAAGCATTGCCTGATGTGAATGATGCCTCGCACAAAAGAGCTATCAGAAGACCTACGGTTAAGAATTAAGAATTGTTGGCTTGCATAAAGCTGGAAACGGTTATAAAAGTATCTCCAAAAGCCTTGCTGTTCATCAGTCCACGGTAAGACAAATCGTCTATAAATGGAGAAAGTTCAGCACTGCTGAACCTCTGAACCTCTTCAGCACCTCTGGCCGTCCTGTAAAGATGACTGCAGGAGAACAGCACAGACTGCTCAATGAGGTGAAGAAGAATCCTAGAGTGTCAGCTAAAGACTTACAAAAGTCTCTAGCATATGCCAACATCCCTGTTAGTGAATCTATGATACGTAAAACACTAAACAAGAATGGATTTCATGGGAGGATACCACAGAGGAAGCCACTGCTGTCCAAAAAAACATTGCTGCACGTTTAAAATTTGCACAAGAGCATCTGGATGTTCCACAGCAGTACTGGCAAAATATTTTGTGGACAGATGAAACCAAAGTTGAGTTGTTTGGAAGAAGCACATGTGTGGAGAAAAATAGGCACTGCACACCAACATCAAAACCTCATCCCAACTGTGAAGTATGGTGGTGGGGCATCATGGTTTGGAGCTGCTTTGCTGCATCAGGACCTGGACGGATTGCTATCATCGAAGGAAAAATGAATTCCCAAGTTTATCAAGACATTTTGCAGGAGAACTTAAGGCCGCCTGTCCACCAGCTGAAGCTCAACACAGAAGATGGGTGTTGCTGTTGCAACAGGACAATGACCCAAAGAATAGAAGTAAATCAACAACAGAATGGCTTAAACAGAAGAAAATACGCCTTCTGGAGTCCTGACCTCAGCCTGATTGAGATGCTGTGGCATGACCTCAAGAAAGCGATTCACACCAGACATCCCAAGAATATTGCTGAACTGAAACTGTTCTATAAAGAGGAATGGTCAAGAATTACTCCTGACTGTTGTGCACGTCTGATCTGCAACTACAGAAAACGTTTTGTTGAAGTTATTGCTGCCAAAGGAGGTTCAACCAGTTATTAAATCCAAGGGTTCACATACTTTTTCCACATGCACTGTCAATGTTTACATGGTGTTTAATAAAAACATGGTAACATTTAATTATTTGTGTGTTATTAGTGTAAGCAGACTGTGATTGTCTATTGTTGTGACTTAGATGAAGATCAGATCACATTTTATGACCAATTCGTGCAGAAATCCATATCATTCCAAAAGGGTTCACATACTTTTTCTTGCAACTGTATATCTGAAAATCGATCAATCCTGATGTACTGGGGCCTCCTCAAAGGCTCTGACAGCCTAATGCTCCATCTCCATCTCTTCCACTCGAATAACTCCCCCCCAGCTGGGCTGACCCTGGGTATTTAAGGAGGTCCCCTGCCAATCCAGGTTGGGAATTGGTCAAGGCTCCTTAAACACCCCAGACAGCTCCAGCTATCTTCCCCATCTTCCTTCTAGACGTCTCTAGAAACAGAAAGGAAGTAACTGAGACAAAAAAAAAACACTGCCTGCCAATCTATTGGCCAAGCAGGAACTGGTTAAGCTACAGTGATTTCTTACCAAATATAGAAATATCTCCAGATTTGATCATTAACCACTTGTTTACTAGGCACTTTCACCCCCTTTCACCCCCTTCCTGCCCAGGACAATTTTCAGCTTTCAGCTCTCTCACACTTTGAAGGACAATTGCATGGTCGTTTTCACACAAATAGAGCATTCTTTTGGTGGTATTTAATCACCAAAAGAAGACCGAAAATTACAAATATATATATATATTTTTTTATAGTTTGTTATCAAATTTTGCAAGGAGGTTACTTTTCTCCTTCGCTGATAGGCTGCCCTGATAGGCACTGATAAGGTGGCACTGATGGGCACTGATCAGGAGGCACTGATGGGGCTGCACGGATAGGTGGCACTGATGGCCATTGGTAGGTGGCACTGATGATGAGGCACTGATGGGCACTGATTGGCAGCACTGGTGGGTACTGGTAGGTGGCACTGGTGGGCAGTGGCTGTCGGTGTGTGAAACCGATGTCCCTTTTACAATCAGCTTCTGTTTACACCATGGGATCGGCCCAATAATTGGTTGACCTCAGGTTAATATGTATTAGTGCCACCTCCTGTCATCCAAGCAGGTGTCTGCACTGACATGACACATTCACATTTTTGCGTTGCATGTGGTACATGTGTTAGTGCGATGTGGTGCTATTCCAATGGCACCCCCAATGCACCTTGTGACAGGTGTGCATTGCAGTGCACTAATATGTGCTGCCCTTCAAAATAATGGCGTGTGCAGTGCTGTCTGGCATGCAATATGGCAAAGCAGGTGGAACTGCCAGGGGAAGGGGGGTTTGTACCGACCCCCATTATTTCTAATGCCTTATCCTACCAGCCCTATTCTTCAGCTGCTTCAGATCAGCAGTGGATAGTGGGAGTACATGCAGACATCAGAGGCTGGGCTGATAGTTTTAATGCAGTGATGGGATTCCATCCATAATCTCTGTAGGACGATTCAAGTGTCTGATCACACAGATGTCCCGGTCAGTGAGAAAACCTGCGATGACAACTATGTGAAAATTTGATGTGCTCCAGACGACTTGGCATTCAAAGAGGAGAGGGCGCTGTTCAGAGGAGCAACATGAAAGGGAATCAATGGAGAGCAAAGATCCAACAGAAATGTGCTGCACAGCAACTGCTGGGGAACTGCAAATCCCAGCATGCCAGAAGAACTCAACTTAACTACATTTGTGTGAAAGATCGCCACAGAACTTCAACTGCTTCGCATGAAAAACGACAACCCTACAACCAAAAAATAAATAAAAACAATATAAACCTACATCCAAAATATTCAAACAAAATATAAACCTATAACCAAAACATGCAAATATAAAAAATTACATATTATTTATAAACAATGTTACTTTGTATATCTCTATCTCCTGTCTGATCAGTGTGTTTAACCACTTGCTGACCTCCTACAGTCACTTGACTACAGTCAAACACGTAGCAGAATACATTTTGGCCTAAATTTATGTTGAAATTTGATTTACCATTTCCTTACCGGGCCATTATAAAATGACGCCGGCAGGAACCCTACCTCGATCCGGGTGGATGTCATATGACGTCCTTTATTCCCGGCAAGGGCGGCCGTGGCACCGCTCATGACCCGGCACGTGTGCCTGGCGGTCGCGATGTCCGCCGGGCACCCGCAATTGCTGGTGATCACGGCAGGAGTGTGTGAGGTGAGGAGACCGATGTGTGCTCCCAGTAGAGAGGAACACAGATCAGTCTCCTCCCATTGTGAGTCCCCTCCCCTTACAGTTAGAACACACTTTAGGGAACATATTAACCCCTTCAGTGCCCCCCTAGTGGTAACCCCTTCCCTGACATATGACTCATATTTACACAATAATCAGTGCAGTTTTATAGCACTAATTACTGTGTAAATGTCAATGGTCCCAAAAACGTGTCAAAAGTGTCCGATGTGTCCACCGCAATGTCACGGTCACAATAAAAATTGCAGATCGTCGCCATTACTAGTAAAAAAAAATAATAAAAAAAATTTAAATGCCATAAATCTATCACCTATTTTGTAGACGCTATAACTTTTGCGCAAACCAATCAATATACGCTTATTGCAATTTTTTTTTACCAGAAATATGTAGAAGAATATGTATCAGTCTAAATTGTGATATTTATTAAATCAAAAAGTAAAAGATATTGGGCCAGATTCAGGTACATTGGCGCATATTTTGACCAGCGTAGCGCACCTCCTTTACGTTAGACCGGCGCAATGTAGAGGCGCAATCACCGTATCCTCGTAGTATTTGCGCAGAAATTTGCGCCGGTGCAACGTAATTCCCGAGGCGTAAGGCGGTGTAATTCAAATTGGGAGGGACGTGGGCGTGTTACATTGAAATGAGCTGTGACCCCATGCAAATGAAGGGCCGGCCGGATCGCGCATGCGCACATGAAGCAGACCATGGTCAGCACCTCTGTGCGCATGCTCACAACTCTTGAACGGCGCAATCAGTGAAATTGGAAGTGGACCCGGGCAACTTAGTGAACTACGTAGAGAGCTTAAATAGACAGACACAAACGCACTTCCTTTGCAAAACTACATCCATTTGTATCCCTCCCTATACAGCAAGGTGCTTTTGTTCTGTTGTTTATTAGCATTTGTTTGTTTGTGACGTGTCTTTGAGATATTTGGGGACTGTTTTGCAGAGTGATTTTTGTCGTTTTCTGTGTTTACTTTGTTGTGTTTTTTTTTTTTATTATATTTTTGCTGGCCATTTTTATTTTTTGCTGGTCATTTTTTTAAATTTTTTTTTTTTTTTTGGTTCTGTTTGTGAATGATTTTGGAATGTGGGGGTGACATTCCTGCCGGAAAAGGGGTTTCACCCTCATTTGTGGTGGAGAAGTGATCCCCAGGTCCGTGTGAATGGTGTATGAATGTACAGTGACATAATTGGAGCCGTGGCGTTGCAGCTCACAAGTCCTGCATGGTGGGCTTGTGCCAATCCAATGTGATGAGGATATGATGTGTCTGTGCTAGGGACCACAGTGGTGTGCATGCATGCATTCTCATTGTGCCATGATTAATGTGTGTGTTTAACGTGCAAAGATGCCTAATGTGAGCTGGCTCCTGGCTGCTCTTCCCTCAGAAGACGGGGTAGCCTCGGTTAGGGGGGGATTGTCTGGTTCAAGGGTCAGGTCATCACTTATGTCAATCTCCAGGCCCTTTATCACTGCAAAGTTGTGCAGCATGCAACATGCACCGATGATCTGGCATACAAAGTTTGGGGAATACAACAGGGTACCATGGGGGGTTCCGTATAGGAGTCATGAGATGGGGTCCCAGTGCATATGCAGAGTCACCCTGAAGGGATAAGACAGGAGGATGTTAGTAGTGCATGTGCCCCTTGTGATTTCAGCATCATGGGGGGGGACAGTCATGCCTGCCACCCATGTCACTCACCAACCAGCCAGCTGTCCCCATACATGTTCTGTTCGAAATCTGTGGGGATGGGGCTAGGATTGTATATGTAGCTGTCATGGGTGTCATGGGTGGTGTCATGTGTTGGGCTGGTGATGTCCTCCTGCAGGGTTGTGGTTAATTCCAGGATGGCATAAGGGGTGAATCTGAAGATGCGAGACACCTCAGAATCACTCATGCCAAAGATGTCTATGCGTGTGCGGTATATCAAGTGAAGAGTGAGGGGCTTGTATCAGATTAGATTATTATATCCATCAAGGTTTTAAAGGGCTATTGAAAGATAGTGAGACCGTGTTTGTAATTTGTATGTATGTTATGTATTGATGTATATATGTATGTATTTTTTTTGTAATGTTTATAAAAGCAAATAAAAAGTTTTTGGGGAAAAAAATCCTCTCCCGTGCCCTCCTCCGTGCCATCCTCCGTGCCCTCCTCCGTGCCCTCCTCCTTCTTTGCTCATTTAAAGTCAGTAGTATAGCTATGAGCATGGATGTCCCTGGCATGTTGGCATACATTTTGTTGTCCAGCAAGTGTGACTGCTCAGCTCCTCACTAACAGTGTTGCTTTAGCTGACATGTAGACGGATTGTCTAATTTTATACCACCTTTTATATGGTCTAATTTTAGACAGGGCGTGCAGCTGTTGCGCACAGCGCGTAGGCTGCGCTGCACCAACGTTCTTTTGTGGATCCCCGTAACTCCCTCATTTGCATATTTGAATAGCAAATCAATGGTGTGTCTAGCGCAGTTTTGCGTGCACGGATGCGCCGGTCTATCGAAATTACGCCGGTCGAAAAAAATTAGATTTCATGCGTTTATCGTTTTGGGGCTGCGGCGCATCGATACGCATGCGCAGATTTAGACTTATGCCGCACATTTCCTGTAACGGCGGCGTAATGGCTCTGTGAATCTGGCCCATTGTGTCTTTTTTTTTGTAATTGTCGCTCTTCTTTTGTTTATAGCGCAAAAAATAAAAACCACAGAGATGATCAAATACCACCAAACTAAAGCTCTATTTGTGGGGGGGGGGGGGGAATAAAGATTTAATTTGGGTACCTACAGTGTTGCATGACCGTGCAATTGTCATTCAAAGTGCAACAGCGTTAAAAACTAAAAATATATTTACAAAAATTTAACTGAGGGGTGTACTCACTTTTGCGACATACTATAGATCCAGGAGCTGTTGCTTTGACTCCAGTAGACCTCTTTTTGCTACATTGTCCATGCCCCGATAAAGGGGGATTTTTGGCCCCTGAAAAGTGTTGTCTCGTTTTTTTCATATATATATTCATTACTTTGCAATGCTTTGTTGAAGAATTTTAAATACACCAACAAACTGAAGCCAAACTTCAGCTCATACTTTATAATGAGTTACAGCAAACTTTTTTTTTTTTTTTTCTATATGAGATAAAGGTTTTACTGTTACATTAATAAATCTGATCAATGCAAGCACCACTGTCAGTGTTTAAAGATTTGTCTCACTCATACAAAATGTTAAATCCTTATGGAGAGCTTGTTTTGTTGAAAAAACAACAGACTTTCTGGCTGGATGACCATGTACAAATAGAAAAAAGAAAGCCTAAAACAAAACAAAAAGAAAAAAAAATTAATGCAGCCATCACATCAAAGAATTGATAAGGTGCAATATAATAAATGTTTGCTTTTGGGTTTAATAACGCTCTAAGTAAAGACAAACTTATTGCGCTCAAAGCAGAAATGTGAAAAGTACTTTGCCCCATGGATTTGGGGGGGGGGGGAGTGCAGGTGTGAAAGCTCAGCAGGCTATTAGCTTGATACTGAATACAACAGTTAAATTATTATTATTGTTATTATTAATAATAACAATTATAATAATAAATACTACTACTACTACTACTACTACTACTACTACTACTAATAATAATAATAATAATAATAATAATAATAATAATAAATACTAATAACAATAATAAATACTAATAAAAATAATCATAATAATACTACTACTAATAATAAATACTACTACTACTACTACTAATAATAATAATAATAATAATAATAAATACTAATAAAAATAATCATAATAATAATAATAATAATAATGATAATAATAAATACTAATAACAATAATCATAATAATAATAATAAATATTGATAATAATAATAATAATAATAATAATAATAATAAATACTAATAACAATAATAATAATAATAATAATAATAATAAATACTAATAACAATAATAATATAAATCATCTTCTGACAATTTTAACAGCTGAGGTCCCAGCAGGTGTAATGCCTTGTACACACGATCGGAATTTCCAATGGCCTGAAATCCGATGGAATTTTTCATCGGACTTCCAATCAAGCTGTCAGACCAAATTCCGACCGTCCAAAATGCGGTGACATAAAACACTACGACGAGCCGAGAAAAATTAAGTTCAATGCTTCCCAGCATGTGTCGACTTTTTTCTCCGTCGGAGTTGCACACAGACGATAGGAATTTCCTATCGTTTTTTTTTCCCAACGGAAAAAATAAATAAAACATATTCTATTTCTAAATACAGATGGAAAAAAGTCCGATGGGGCCCACAAACGATCGGCATTTCTTCCGATGAAAAAATCCCGGGATCAGCAGATCTTCTCTACCAGGAATAGTTTGGAAAACTTTTTCAGAAAACCCTCCATTTCTCTCTACTTTTCTTCGCTGAGCTGGTGTCAGTCACGGTGGCACAGACATGAAATCTTTCAGGGCGCTGGGATTCAGAGAGCTCCTCATTTGCATAATACAAGCTCAACCAAAGCCCAAGGGCCACAATAAATTGGTAAACCAATATAAGGAGGGATTTACACATCTATTACATTGCAGCCTATATAGAGACAATCACATGGACTCATGTTTTTTTTCTTCTTAAAGGGCCCTGATTAAGCAAAAGGATGCAATAAGGAATTCTAATCATCTCTCTGGCAGGCTGTGTCTACTGCCTTCTTCTTCCTGTTCCAGTGCTGCAGCCTTGCTAAGGCTCTTCAGCATTCAATGCTTCTGGGAGTGTCGGGTGCCTGAGTCCCCCAGAATGTACCATGGTGACATCCTTTGGCCCCATTGTCACCACAGCACACAGTAATGACACAGGGCTCTGAGGGTCCAGACTTTCAACACTCCCCATAATACTGAAAAGCCTGACCAAGACTGCAGACCCTAAACCGAGGGAAGATACCTGGGTCACCAGGTGAGTATACAGTATGTTCTGTTACAGGGACCCTTCAGCAGTTCCACTTTAACCACTTCAATACCAGGAACTTTCACCCCCTTTCTGCCCAGGCCAATTTTCAGCTTTCAGCGCTCTCACACTTTGAATGACAATTGTGCGGTCATGCTACACTGTACCCATATGACATTTTTATAATTTCTTCACACAAATAGAGCTTTCTTTTAATGGTATTTAATCACCACTGAGTTTACTCTCTTTTTTTTTTTTTTGCTAAACAAATGAAAAAAGACCCAATATTTCTGAAAAATACGTTTTTCTTAGTTTCTGTTATAGAATTTTGCAAATAAGTATGTTTTATCCTTCATTGATGTGCGCTGATGAGGATGCAGTGATGGACACTTATAGGCTGCAATAATGGACACTGATGAGCTGCACTGATGAGGCTGCACTGATGGACACTGATGGGCTGCACTGATAGACACTGATAAGGCTGCACTGATGGACACTGATGGGCTGCACTGATGGACACTGATGAGGCTGCACTGATGGGCACTTATGGGCTGCACTGATGGACACTGAAGGGTTGCACCGCTGGGCTGCACTGATGGACACTGATGAGGCTGCACCGATAGGCACTGATAAGGCTGAGTGCAGCCTTATCAGTGCCCATCAGTGCAGCCTCATCACTGATGAGTGAGTAAATAACTTGTATAGCGCTACACATGCGAACTAAATCGCCTCAAGGCAATTATTCCATCTGTTGTCTTCATTATCCTTCAGAAGAGGTGGGTCTTAAGTTGCCCATCAGTGGAGCCTCATCATTGTTCATTAGTGCAATCCATCAGTGCATGCAATCAGTGCAGCCTCATCAGTGTCCAGAGGCACTGATAGGCTGCATTGAAGGGTACAGATGAGGCTGCACTGATGAGGTACTGTTAAGCTTCACTCGTGGGCACTGATAGGTGGCACTGATGGGCACTGGTAAGCTTCACTAATACGTGCTGAGGGGACTGATTGGCACTGATAGGGTTGCACCGATCATCAGTGCTCTGATAATCAGTGTAAAGAGTGTGGTGACAGCCTTGCCGGTTATCGGCACTCTTTTTCTTTGCAGAGCTACACCAGATTTTGCACTCTCAGGTTTAGTAAATTAGCCCCAGTGTGTGAGGAATAGAATGCTGATAAACGTCAAGTCTGTTTACATGTGATCAGCTGTGATTGAACAAAGCTGATCACATGGTAAAGGGCAGCTGATTGGCCCTTTACCCCCGATCTGTAATCAGCAGTGTCCAAAGGACAAAGAGCACACCCGCACCACCCGCTGTGCACCCCAGGGTGTGTGCCAAGGGGTTTTGGGAGCAGGGTTTTGGGAGCTGTCTAAGGCTCCATTCACATCTGAGCGACAAAACGCCGGACGCCCGTCGCGCTTGTCGCTCGAGATGTGAAATAACATTGCGGTCTATGGAGACTGTTCACATCTCCACGCCTGTCGCCTGAAAAAAGTCCCGGACCCTTTTTTTCAGGCGACATTGGCGTTCGCTCATAGACCGCAATGTTAAAGAAAAAAAAAAAAAAAAAGTTTCATCTACAGGCGGCAAGATAAGCCGCGTACCCGGCGTATCTTGTCGCCTAGGTGTGAATGCAGCCTTAGGATGCCCTTCCAGCACTGGACTAATATTAAAGTGGTTAAATAGAGAGTTGTTAATTAAAGTTGAAGTTCGGGATCAGCAAATATTGTATAAATACAGCCATCATGTGTATCCTTCTGGAATCTCGGAGATCTTTATGTACAGTATTTCTTCCAGATCTATGCAGTAATCCAGTGTAAGACTTCCAGTATTAAATAAAACCGCTCACTGCTCTTCTCTCCTTGTGCAGGGGGACTGGTCTTGTCTCCGCCCCCTTCTGTAGTTTTCTGTAGTTGGGTGGAGCCGGCTGGGGCCCCTCCCACAGCTCTGCTCTCTCTTCCTTGTGTAGGGTGACCGGTCTTGTCTGCCCCCCTCCTGTAGTTTTCTGTAGTGGGTGGAGCCGGCTGGGCCCCTCCCACAGCTCTGCTCTCTCTCCTTGTGTAGGGTGACTGGTCTTGTCTCTGCCCCCTCCTGTAGTTTTCTGTAGTGGGTGGAGCCGGCTGGGCCCCTCCCACAGCTCTGCTCTCTCTCTCCTTGTGTAGGGTGACTGGTCTTGTCTCTGCCCCCTCCTGTAGTTTTCTGTAGTGGGTGGAGCCGGCTGGGCCTCCCACAGCTCTGCTCTCTCTCTCCTTGTGTAGGGGGAACGGCTAGTCTCCGCCCCCTCCTGTAGTGTTTCTGTAGTGGGTGGAGCCAGCTGGGCCCCTCCCACAGCTCTGCTCTCTCCTTGTGTAGGGTGACGGTCTTGTCTCTGGTAATATATCTGCATTGAAAGGAAGTTGGTACCCAAACTGGATTTCTATTATTTTTGACTATTTAGGAATGTATTTAATTGAACATTTTTGTGCTCGGAGTTCAGCTTTAAACATGTGCTGCTGATTGATTAGACTGGAGTTCTTCCTTATATTTACTGTGCCTTGGAATGGTATGAACATCTCTCAGCGGATCAGGTTGTTGTGCGCAATTTCATTTTGCGGTTATTGGAGCCCTGCTGCACTGAGTGAGTTCAGTCTGTCCCGATGTGCATGCGGCTGCAGGGCAGAGAGAAGCGTGTCAGCGGCAGTGCCGAGAGATACGATGACGAGGATTTAGACTGTCAGCTCCTAATCACCACAAATAAATGAACTCAGCCGGCGCTGACTGCTCAGGAGACCAGAACAGACCATAATGGAAAGCTGAAGCTCCTGCTGGGCAAATCAACAAAGGCATTTCATAGGACGGCAATAGTCAGCGGTAAATCTTGCATTTGCAGCGTTGTGGTCTCCGGGTTCAGTTCCTAACAAGGAAACCACCTGCATGGAGTTTGCATTCAAATGTCGGTTGTGCTGGTTCATCAGCTGCTTCAGGTTTATTATGGTTGGACTGGCAGAAGTTTGCCCCCATTGAGATGGAAGGCAGCCCCCCCCTCCCCCGACAATTAGCTAACGCTAAACTTAGGCCAGGGGTGTCCAAACTTTATTCAAAGAGGGACAGATTTGATGAAGTGAACATGCGTGAGGGTCCGATCATTTTGCATGACTTTTTTGAACCATTAAAATTAAATGCAAATGAAATATTTTATGCAAAGTTTATTGCAAACGGCATTCTATTCATTTCATAACATTGATGACAATATATGATGATATATAATATATATATCTTCTGCACAGGGTAATGATGAGCTCAGGTGGTTTATGTTTAAAAATATATATATAAATCTCTCTCTCTCCCCTCTCACTCCCCCCTTTCTCTCGTCCCTCTCTCTCCCCTCTCTCTCTCCCCCATCTCCCTATCTCTCTCTCTTGCCT